>JAHIAM010021580.1:0-15377 GCA_021605205.1 Aegilops longissima | reverse complement strand
AAAAAAGGGGGGTGGCCGCCCTAGGAGGGCCGAGGAGTCCTACTCCCACCGGTAGGACTCTCTCCTAGTTGGAGGATTGGGAGGGGAAGAGGAGGGCCGCCTCCTCCTTGTCCTATTCGACCAGAGGGAGGGGGCGGCCCCCCGGCCGGCCCTTCCTCTTTCCCTTGGCCCATTAAGGCCCATATACTTCGGGGTTCCGAACCCCGTGTTCCAGAATATCCGTTATTTTGAACCCTTCCAAGTCCAAACATGGGCTTCCAATATATCAATCTTTATGTATCGACCATTTCGAGACCTCGTCATGTCCGTGATCATATCCGGACTCAACAACCTTCGTACATCAATACTTATAAACTCATAATGAATCGTCATCAAACGTTGTTGCATGGACCTACGGGTTCGAGAACTATGTAGACATGACCTAGAACCATTCTCGTCATAACCAATAGCGAACCGGATGCTCATATTGGTTCCTACATATTCTACTTAAGATCTTTATCGGTCAAACCGCATAATACTATAACGTTGTTCCTTTGTCATCGGTATGTTACTTACCCGAGATTCGATCGCGGTATCCAATACGTAGTTCAATCTCGCTATCGTAAGTCTCTTTACTCGCTCCAGAATACATCATCTCACAACTAACTCATTAGTTGTAATGCTTGCAAGGCTTAAGTGATGTGTATTACCGAGAAGGCCTCAGAGATACCTCTCCATAATCGGAGGACAAAACCTAATCTCGAAATACGCCAACCCAACAAGTACCTTTGAGACACCTGTAGTACTTTTATAATCACCCATTACGCGTGACGCTTGGTAGTACCTAAAGTGTTCCTCCGTAAACGGAGTTGCATAATCTCATAGTTACAGTGAACATGTATAGGTCATGAAGAAAGCATTAGCAATATACTAAACGATCAAGTGCTGTTAACGAATGGGTCATGTCAATCACATCATTCTCCTAATGAGGTGATCCCATTAATCAAATGACAACACATGTCTATGGTTAGGAAACACAACCATCTTTGATTAATGAGCTAGTCCAAGAGAGGCATACTAGTGACTATCTGCTTGTCTATGTATTCACACATGTATTATGTTTCCGTTAATACAATTCTAGCATGAATAATAAACATTTATCATGATATAAGGAAATAAATAATAACTTTATTATTGCCTCTAGGCATATTTCCTTCACTAACTAGGTTCTTCTTGATGGCGGGACATGTTGCATCGTTCTTCAACGACGATCCTCGCCTAAGTAAACTTCAGATCGACCGTGCCAACACCAAGAATGTAAGCACTCGCCCATTCCCCATCAAGACGGACCTGCGGACTGTGGGCTCGGTAAGAAGAAAACAATGAAATGTCAGCAACACATGAACACCAGACTTGTCGACTCCACCAATCGTGGACGGCCAAACCGAAAATACAGCAAATAAATTACTGCACTGATGCACCACTCTCATTGTTGCTCACAATCATATTGACAGACTTGGAGTCCCGCCTTGCTTCTTGTACTTGTTTGGGCACTTGTTGGCCCAATGTTCCAGCGAACCACAAGTAAAGCAGCCTCATCCTTCTTGTTCTTCTTGAAGGTCTTCTTACCCTTCTTCTTAAAGTCGGCACTCTGTTGGACACCGCTCTTTCCCTTGGGCTTGTGGGAACTGGAGTTCTTCCGATGCACCATATTGGCCACAGTTCCTTCACCCTTTTCCATGCGAGTCCTTTCGCCTTGAATTCTGCTCAACACTCGATGGCCAATGACATCCTCCACAGAGAATTCACGCCTCGATGTTTCAGAGTGGTGGCAAAGTTCCTCCAGAATTGGGAAGCTTAGCGATTATGCAGCCCGCGACAAACTTGCCCTTAGAATCGTGACTTAAGAAGCTCAAGCTCCTTAACAATGCATATTATCTCATGAGCCTGCTCCAATACAGACGGTTTTCAACCATCTTGTAATCGTGGAACTGCTCTATAATATACATCTCGCTCCGCTCGCAGCCCCGAACTTAGACTCGAAGCGCCCCACAAGTCCTTGGCACCGCACATGTAAATATGCATCAACCAGCTTATCTCCAATCACGCCAGAACTGCCCCGAGGAACACCACAAGGCCTCCTTAAACGCCTTTCTCCTGTCAGAGCGATCGCTCGTGGGAGTCACACCGCACCTGTAACACGCTCATGGTCGTGAGCCATAAGGTGGTTTTAGTCTCGCAACGCTAAAGTACGCCCCGTAAACGGTGACGGTTTCAAAGCAGAGAAGAAACCAGAATTCAAAAACTCCTACACAAATTAGGTTTTTGGATTGATAAGAAAATAGGCAGTTTTTCCATTTATTCTCAATGGCTTGCCGATCATCGGGCAAGTCAACCAAAGTCCATACTTTGTTCTCATACATGGATCCCATCTCAGATTTCATGGCTTCCACCATTTTATGGAATCTGGCTCACCATCGCTTCTTCATAGTTTGTAGGTTCGCCATGGTCAAGTAACATGACTTCCGTAATAGGATTACCGCATCACTGGGTGCGATTTTACTCGTCGACCCACGGTTCAAGAGTAACTTGATCCAAGCTTCATGATCATCATCATTAGTTTCTCACTAATTGGTGTAGTTGTCACAGAACCATTTCTTGTGATGAACTACTTTCCAATAATGGAGCAGATACAGCTTATCTCATCAAGTTCTACTTTCCTCCCACTCACTTCTTTCGAGAGAAACTCCTTCTAGAAAGGATCCGAATTTAGCAACGAAAATCTTGCCTTCAGATCTGTGATAGAAGGTGTACCCAACAGCCTCCTTTGGGTATCCTATGAAGACACATTTTCCGATTTGGGTTCGAGCTTATCTGGTTGAAGTTTCTTCACATAAGCATCGCAGCCCCAAATTTTAAGAAACGACAACTTTGGTTTCTTGCCAAACCACAGTTCATACGGTGTCGCCTCAACGGATTTAGATGGTGCCCTATTTAACGTGAATGCGCCGCTCCAAAGCATATCCCCAAAACGATAGCGTAAATCAAGAAGAGACATCATAGATCGCACCATATCAAGTAAAGTACGACACGACGCTCGACACACCATTTCTCCGTGGTGTTCCGGTATGGAGTTGCAAACTATTCCACATTGTTTCAAATGTAAACCAAACTCAGAACTCAAATATTCTCCTCCACGATCAGATCGAGAAACTTTATTTTCTTGTTACGATGATTTTCCACTTCACTCAAATTCTTTGAACTTTTCAAATGTTTCAGATTTGTGTTTCATTAAGTAGATATACCCATATCTACTCAAATCATCTCGTGAAGGTGAGAAAATAACGATACCCGCCAAGGCCTCAACATTCATTGACCACAAACATCAAGATGTATGATTTCCAACAAATCAGTTGTTCGCCCATAGTTCCGAGAACGACGCTTTGGTCATCTTGCCCATGAGGCACGGTTCGCAAGTACCAAGTGATTCATAATCAAGTGATTCCGTAAGCCCATCAAGATGGAGTTTCTTCATGCTTTTTACACCGATATGACCTAAACGGCAAGTACACAAATAAGTTGCATTATCATTATCAACTCTGATCTTTTGGTTTCAACATTATGAATATGTGTATCACTACCGCCGAGATTCAACAAGAATAGACCATTCTTCAAGGGTGCATGACCATAAAAGATATTACTCATATAAATAGAACAACCATTATTCTCTCGATTTAAATGAATAACCGCCTCGCATCAAACAAGATCCAGATATAATGTTCATGCTCAACGCCGCACCAAATAACAATTATTTAGGTCTAAAACTAATCCCAAGGTAGATGTAGAGGTAGCGCGGTCAATCGCGATCACATTGACTTTGGAACCATTTCCCACGCCAGATCGCCACCTCGCCCTTGCCGCTGCTCGCCTATTCCAGTAGTCCCCTGCTTCGAAGTTGCAAATATTAGCAATGTAACCAAGATCAAATACCCAAAAGCTACTACGAGCTCTAGTAAGGTACACATCAATAACATGTATATCACATATACCTTTGTTCACCTTGCCATCCTTCTTATCCGCCAAATACTTGGGGCAGTTCCGCTTCCAAAGGTCCACCGCTTGCAAAGAAAACACTCGCTGTGTTTAGGTCCAGACTTGGGTTTCTTCTCTTGATCAGCAACTTTCTTGCTGTTCTTTTGAAGTTTCCTTCTTCTTCCCTTTCGCCTTTTTTTTGAAACTAGTGGTCTTGTTGACCATCAACACTTGATGCTCTTTCTTGATTTCTACCTCCGCTGCTTTTAGCATTATGTAAGAGCTCAGAATTGTCTTAGTCATTCCTTGCATATTATAGTTCATCACGAAGCTCTTGTAGCTTGGTGGCGTGATTGGAGAATTTCGTCAATGACACTATCATCCGGAAGAGTAACTCCCAGCTTGAATCAAGTGATTATTATACCTGCACATTTTGAGTATATGTTCACCGACGTAACTATTCTCTCCATCTTGCAGCTATAGAACTTATTGGAGACTTCATATCTCTCAATCCGCATTTGCTTGAAATATTAACTTCAACTCCTGAACATCTCATATGCTCCATGACGCTCAAAACGCCGTTGAAGACCCGGTTCTAAGCCGTAGCATGGCACATCGAACTATTGAGTAGTCATCAGCTTTGCTTTGCCAGACGCTCACAACTTCTCGCCAGCCTCAGCAGCAGTTCGCTACCCAGCGGTGCTTCCAGATTTAATTTTTCCGGCAGCAATGAGGATAATCTCGTTACGGACCCAGTCCGTAATTGCTACCATCATTTTTCAACTTTGCTTTCTCAAGGAACGATTAAAATTCAACGAACAACAAAGACGAGCCATCTATCTACAAAGAAACATAGACAAGCAAAATACTATCGTGTACTAAGCTCATGATAAATTTAAGTTTAATTAATCATATTAAAAACTCCCACTTAGACGTACATCTCTAGTTATCTAAGTGATTACGTGATCCAAATCAACTAAACCATGTCCCATCATCACGTGAGATGGAGTAGTTTCAATGGTGAACATCACTATGTTGATCATATCTACTATATGATTCACGCTCGACCTTTCGGTCTCCGTGTTCCGAGGCCATATCTGTTATATGCAAGGCTCGCAAGTTTAACCTGAGTATTCCAGCAACTGTTTTGCACCTGCTGTAGATGGACGAGAACTTATCACACCCGATCATCACGCGGTGTCCGGGTACTACTAACTTTGGCAACGGTGCATACTCGTGGAGAACACTTTGATAATTTTAGTGAGAGATCATCTTATAATGCTACCGCCAATCAAAGCAAGATAAGATGCATAAAGGATAAACATCACATGCAATCAATATAAGTGATATGATATGGTCATCATCATCTTGTGCTTGTGATTCCATCGCCAAGCAATCACATGATCACCATCGCCACCGCGCCGACACCTTGATCTCCATCGTAGCATCATTGTCGCCTCGCCAACTATTGCTTCTACGACTATCGCTATCGCTTAGTGATAAAGTAAAGCAATTACATGGCGCTTGCATTTCATACAATAAAGCGACAACCATATGGTTCTCGCCAGCTGTCGATAACTCGTTACAAAACATGATCATCTCATACAATAAAATATAGCATCACGCCTTGACCACATCACATCACAACATGCCCTGCAAAAACAAGTTAGACGCCCTCTACTTTGTTGTTGCAAGTTTTACGTGGCTGCTACGGGCTGAGCAAGAACCGCTTTACCACGCATCAAAACCACAACGATAGTTTGTCAAGTTGGTGCTGTTTTAACCTTCGCAAGGACCGGCGAGCCACACTCGGTTCAACTAAAGTGAGAGAGACAGACACCCGCCGGTCACCTTTAAGCAACGAGTGCTCTGAGCGGTGAAACCAGTCTCGCAGAAGCGACGCTGTAATGTCGGTCCGGCCGCTTCATCTCACAATACCGCTGAACCAAAGTATGACATGTCAAGCAAGATGACTTATATCGCCCACAACTCACTTGTGTTCTACTCGCATATGACATCAACGATAAAACCAGGCTCGATGCCATCATGGGGAACGAGTAATTTCAAAAATTTCCACGAACACGCAAGACCATGGTGATGGCATAGCAACGAGAGGGGAGAGGTCCGCCCACGCACTCGTGAGACCGAAAGCGAAGCGCTATAACAACGCTGTTGATGTAGTCGACGCCTTCACGATCCGACCGATCCAAGCACCGAACGACGGCACCTCCGAAGTTCTCGCACACGCTCAACTCGATGACGATCCCCGACCGATCCAGAAAGTGTCGGGATGAGTTCCACAAGACGACGGGCAGGACGATGTTGATGCTCCACCGACGCAGGGCTTCGCCTAAGCTCATGCGACGATATGACTTCTCCGCGCAGGCTTCGCCAAGCTCTACGACGATATGACCAAGTGGAATATGGTGGAAGGGGCACCGACACGGCTAAGGAACGATCCAGATCAACTTGTGTGTCATGGGGTGCCCCTGCCTCAGATATAAAGGAGCAAAGGGGGTGCGGCCGCCCTAGGAGGCGCTGCCGAGGAGTCCTACTCCCACCGAGTAGGACTCCCTCTCCTAGTTGGAGTAGATTGGGAGGGGAAGAGGGAGGCGCCGCCTCTCCTTGTCCTATTCGACTAGAGGGGAGGGGGCGCGCCTGCCCCGGCCGGCCCTTCCTCTTCTCCCTCAGGCCCATTAAGGCCCATATACTTCTCGGGGTTCCGTAACCCCCTGTTCCAGAATATCCTGCTTTCATTTTGAACCCTTCCAAGTCCAAACATAGGCTTCCAATATATCAATCTTTATGTCTCGACCATTTCGAGACTCGTCATGTCCGTGATCATATCCGGACTCAACAACCTTCGTACATCAATACTTATAAACTCATAATGAACTGTCATCAAACGTTGCGCAAGGACCCTACGGGTTCGAGAACTATGTAGACATGACCTAGAACCATTCTCGTCAATAACCAATAGCGAACCTCGGATGCTCATATTGGTTCCTACATATTCTACGTAAGATCTTTATCGGTCAAACCGATAACGATATACGTTGTTCCTTTGTCATCGGTATGTTACTTACCCGAGATTCGATCGCTTCAGATCCAATACCTAGTTCAATCTCGCTATCGTAAGTCTCTTTACTCGCTCCGTAATACATCATCTCACAACTAACTCATTAGTTGTAATGCTTGCAAGGCTTAAGTGATGTGTATTACCGAGAAGGCCCAGAGATACCTCTCCCACAATCGGAGGACAAAACCTAATCTCAAATACGCCAACCCAACAAGTACCTTTGAGACACCTGTAGTACTCCTTTATAATCACCCAGCTTACGCTAGACGCTTGGTAGTACCCAAAGTGTTCCTCCGTAAACGGAGTTGCATAATCTCATAGTTACAGTGAACATGTATAGGTCATGAAGAAAGCATTAGCAATATACTAAACGATCAAGTGCTGTTAACGGAATGGGTCATGTCAATCACATCATTCTCCTAATGAGGTGATCCCATTAATCAAATGACAACACATGTCTATGGTTAGGAAACACAACCATCTTTGATTAATGAGCTAGTCCAAGAGAGGCATACTAGTGACTATCTGCTTGTCTATGTATTCACACATGTATTATGTTTCCGTTAATACAATTCTAGCATGAATAATAAACATTTATCATGATATAAGGAAATAAATAATAACTTTATTATTGCCTCTAGGCATATTTCCTTCACTAACTAGGTTCTTCTTGATGGCGGGACATGTTGCATCGTTTCTTCACCAGACGATCCTGCCAAGTAAACTTCAGATCGACTGTGCAACACCAAGAATGTAAGCACTCGCGCCATTCCCCATCAAGATGGACCTGCGGACTGTGGGCCGGTAAGAAGAAAACAATGAAATGTCAGCACACACATGAACACCAATGACTGTGTCGACTCCACCAATCGGTGGACGGCCAAACCGAAAATACAGCAAATAAATTACTGCATCTGTGATGCACCACTCTCATTGTTGCTCACAATCATATTGACAGACTTGGAGTCCTCGCCTTGCTTCTTGTACTTGTTTGGGCACTTGTTGGCCCAATGTTCCAGCGAACCACAAGTAAAGCAGCCTCATCCTTCTTGTTCTTCTTGAAGGTCTTCTTACCCTTCTTCTTAAAGTCGGCACTCTGTTGGACACCGCTCTTTCCCTTGGGCTTGTGGAACTGGAGTTCTTCCGATGCACCATATTGGCCATGTAGTTCCTTCACCCCTTTTCCATGCGAGTCCTTTGCCCTTGAATTCTGCTCAACACTCGATGGCCAATGACATCCTCCACAGAGAATTCACGCCTCGATGTTTCAGAGTGGTGGCAAAGTTCCTCCAGGAATTGGGAAGCTTAGCGATTATGCAGCCCGCGACAAACTTGCCCAGTAATCTCGCACTTAAGAAGCTCAAGCTCCTTAACAATGCATATTATCTCATGAGCCTGCTTCCAATACAGACGGTTTTCAACCATCTTGTAATCGTGGAACTGCTCTATAATATACATCTGCCCCCCATGGCCGGCAGCCCCGAACTTAGACTCGAAAGCCCCACAAGTCCTTGGCATCGCACATGTAAATATGCATCAACCAGCTTATCTCCAATCACGCCAGAATCGCCCCGAGGAACACCACAAGGCCTCCTTAAACGCCTTTCTCCTGCTCAGAGCGATCGCTCGTGGAGTCACACCGCCACCTGTAACACGCTCATGGTCAGGAGCCATAAGGTGGTTTTAGTCTCGCCAACGCTAAAGTACGCCCCGTAAACGGTGACGGTTTCAAAGGCAGCAAGAAAACCAGAATTCAAAAACTCCTACACAAATTAGGTTTTTGGATTGATAAGAAAATAGGCAGTTTTCCGATTAAATTAATCCATGAATAAATCATGAGCATGACATGAACAACATTGATAACATACCGACATTTATCTAACAAAGCATGTACTACGATATAGTAGAAACATCTACGATATCGCTAGTAATCGCTACAATGAAAGAAACACGAGAGGATAAGCGATGTATACCCTCCAATCGCCATGCGGTGGTGGTGGCGGTGACAGAGTCATGCATCCTCGGCGTTTTCTTGTCGGCCTCGCCTTCTCAACAAGCGGCACGGTCACGGCCGGTCGACATGATGATGATGAAGGTGGTGCGGACGAGATGAACAGGCTTAGCAACAGAGTCGCTACCTAAAACCCCATCGCCTCTCCCCGCATGACAGATCCGGAGAGGCGTGGTTTCGAGGTTCGCTTCCCCGCCAACCGTACGCGTGAACGGGATTTGAGCGCCGGGCGGCAGCAGCAGAGGAACAATGCGGGCGTGGAGGCGAGATGCGTTCTGCTGTGGCGGCTAGGGTTGGCAGCGCCACATATAGGCGCGCCGTCACACAGGAGAGACGTGGGCTGAACCCACGCCCAAGTCGGTAGCCCATGATCCGACGCCTCAGATCGTGGCCCCACCTGCCAAAGACTCTCCGCTCTCGACCGCAAAGAAGCGATAGGAGTGAGCTCGGCTCGCTCAATCCCTGCACCCGCAAGCGCTGCCGTGACGAGGCGTGGCGTGGCGAGGCGAAGGGAGGAGGAGGAGGCGCGAGGGCCTCATCTCTTCTCAAGCTCCAATAGCATGAGGAGAGAGTCCCTTATAAACCACTCCAACTCTCCTTCCACTTCCAAGGTGGGACTAAACTTCCCACCACCTTGTCATGCCACCTACATGGGCCCTTAGAGATTAAATCTGAATTGTCATATGGGCTCTAGGCCCATCTCATATTTCAACAATCCCCACCAGATCTCAGGGCCCAGCTTGTCCTTTGTTCCAAACACTGCTTTGATATACCAAAGATCTCAAAGGAGACCGATTAAGGTTGAGCTCCACTCTAGACCAGTAGTTACACTCCTTCACAACCAACAATGGACTATGCCTTGAATTGTCGGGCTTACGCCAAGAAGTTTCACCACAAGTCTCACTGACACGAGGCTATCAAGGCTGACCCCTCGGTGGAGCATATTAGTCACACTCCGGCCTGTTCATGAGCTTGCTAGAGATCACCCCAATCTCATAGATCGTGACCGTAAGTCGGGCTCATATAGGTGTGTTCTCCAAAGATCGCCTCAGAGATAGCATCTTGCTTATGCATATAATCCTTGGAACACATTAAGACAAGAGTCATCCTTCCATACAGCTTCCAAAGTATTGCATCTCCAACGGAGTGGGTTAGTAAAATTACTTTCCTCGCTCACCACCGGCTTGTTTTCCTGTGTCCTACTTCACGGGATCTCCGATCACATAGGTTGGGTTACTACCATGGCAACTCATGTGGGTCTCATACCCATCTCCTTGATGCGCTATCTATCACAACACGTGATAGCCCTTTAGTGAAGGGATTCGCCGATTCTTAGCCGCTTGATATAATCCAACGCTATCACTCCGGAGTTTCTCAATTTTCCGACAGCTTTCAATCTCATTCTTATGTGTTTGTTGGACTTCATGTTGTCTTTGAACTCTTCACCTTGACAATAATCGCTTGATTGTCACGGTTCATAAGGATGGCCGGAACCGCTTTTCAACCACCGGCAAGTCCATCAATAGATCTCAAAGCCATTCTGCTTCGCCACCGATGTGTCTAATGTCATAATTTCGCCCATTGTCGATCTTGTTAAGATTGTTTGCTTGCAAGACTTCCAGAAACAGCACCACCTCCAAGAGTAAACATATACCCAATGTGGCCTTCATCTCATCAGATCGAGATCCAATTCGCATCACTATACCCTTCAAGTACCGACGGGTATCCGTATAGTGTAGTCCATAGTTCATAGTACCTTTCAGATAACGATAACTCTCTCAAGAGCATGCCAATGTACATCACCCGGTTTGAAACAAATCGCCTGGTTTGCTAATAGCAAATGCGATGTCAGCCTCTATGCCGCTAGATACCGGAGGAACCAACAATCTGAGAGTATCTCAATTGATCAATAGCTGTGCCTTTTGACTTTCGAATCAAGACACTAGAATCATATGGTGTTTGAGATGGTTTGCATCCAATATCCAAAACGACTCAACACCTTCTCAACATAATGGGATTGCGTATGTGATCCCACCTCATCATCTCTCAAAAGCTTGATGTTCAAGATAACATCAGCCACTCCAAGATCCTTCATCTCAAAGTTCTGAGACAGAAAGACTTAACCTCCTCGATCAACTTGAGATTAGTCCCAAATATCAAGATGTCATCAACATACAAACACAAGATAAATCCTTCGCCTCACCATAGCGATAGTATACACATTTGTCGGCCTCATTAACAACAAAGCCAACAGATGTCAATGTTTCATTAAACTTGTCATGCCATTGCTTAGGCGCTTGTCTCAGCCATACAAAGATTTCACCAACTTACACACCTTTCCTTCCCGACCATCCATCACAAAGCCATCAGTCAGTTGCATATAGATTTCTCCTTAGCTCTCCGCTCAGAAAGCCGCCTTAACATCCATCCGATGAATGAGAAGACCATGTGAGGCCGCCAACGAGAGTAATACTCAATAGTGGTCATTCCGCCACGGTGAATAAGTGTCAAGAAATCTTCTTCTTCTCGGGCGAGTCTTTGGCCACAAGCCTAGCCTTGTACTTTTCTATTGTACCGTCAGCCTAAGCTTCTTCTTGAACACCCACTTGCATCCCAATGGTTTGCAACCATAAGGACGCTCAAGAAGCTCCCAAGTCCCGTTAGCCATGATGGAATCCATCTGCCACGGACCGCATCCTTCCAAAGAGTCACCGAGATGCATATGCTTCAAATAGAAGTGGATTATCCTCCACGAGGTATATGAAGAAATCATCACCAAAGGTCTTTACAGTCCTTTGTCTCTTGCCCTACCAAGGATTCTCATTATCCTCCTCGTGATTTTCATCATGTGTTTGATTATAATATTCCATCGGAATGGCAGTGTTCAGAGTCTCCTCGCATTCCTGCCTAGAAGTGCTTTGTACATCTCTCATGGGGAAAATGTCCTCAAAGAATGTAGCGCCTTTAGACTCCATAATTGTACCGACCTTCATGTCGTACCTCAGATTTCACTACTAGAAATCTATAGCCAACACTATTCACAACAGAGCCCAAATTAACACAATCCACGCTTTTTGGTCCAAGCTTACGCTTTTGGGGATCGCACATTAACTTTCGCCAAGCAGCCCCAAGCACGTAAGCACGAGAGTGTTGTCCTTCTCTTGGTCCACTTCTCATAAGGAGTGATCTCGTTATCCTTTTCGAACTTTATTCGTGACATGACATGATGTCATGATAGCCTCCCCACCATGCCTTGATAAACCCGACGATTCTAACATGGCGCTAACCAAATCGCTTAGAGTACGGTTTTTCCGCCGCAACCCTGCTTGATCGGGGTGAGTAGGAGGCGCCTCTCGTGAATAATACCGTGTTCCGCATGTAAGGCATCAAACTCTTTCGAGAAGTACTTCCACCATGATCCGACCGAGTCGCTTAATTTTCTTTTCAAGTTGATTCTCAACTTCGCCTTATAGATTTTGAAGTAGTGTAGAGCCTCATCTTTAGTATTTAACAGATACACATAGCAATATCTAGTGGAATCATCTATCAAAGTCATGAAATATTTCTTCCACCTTTAGTCAACACACCATTCATCTCACAAAGATCGTAATGTATGAGTTCCAAGTGGCACCAAGTGTCTCTCCGCTGCCTTGTGAGGCTTAAGCGAGGTTGTTTAGATTGTACACACGAATGGCACTTAGAACCTTTGGCTAAAGTGAAACTCGATTAAATTCGATTTTGCTAGCCGCACATAACACCAAACTAATGTGACAAAGACGTGAATGCCATACTTCAGATTCATTAACACTCAAATGAATATTGTTCACGACTTTATTACATAGATCTCGCAAGAGAAAGGCGAACATGCCTCCGCATTCATAAACCTTTCCAACAAATAGTCCATATTTCAGAATAACTAATTTATTAGACTCGAATACCAACTTAAACCCTTCTCTACATAGAAGGGAGCCACTAACTAGGTTCTTCTTGATGGCGGGACATGCTGACGCTCTTCACCGCACGATCCTCGCCTGGTAAACTTCAGATCGACCGTGCAACACCAAGAATGTAAGCACTCGCTACCATTCCCCATCAAGACGGACCGTGACTGTGGCCTCGGTAAGAAGAAAATAATGAAATGTCAAGACACACATGAACACTGCACTGCAGGTCGACTCCACCAATCGGTGGACGGCCAAACCGAAAATACAAAGAAATAAATTACTGCACTCTAGATGCACCACTCTCATTGTTGCTCACAATCATATTGACAGACTTGGAGTCCTCGCCTTGCTTCTTGTACTTGTTTGGGCACTTGTTGGCCCAATGTTCCAAATAACCACAAGTAAAGCAGCCCTCATCCTTCTTGTTCTTCTTGAAGGTCTTCTTACCCTTCTTCTTAAAGTCGGCACTGTTGGACACCGCTCTTTCCCTTGGGCTTGTGGAACTGGAGTTCTTCCGATGCACCATATTGGCCATGTAGTTCCTTCACCCTTTTCCATGCAGTCCTTTGCCTTTGAATTCTGCTCAACACTCAGATGGCCAATGACATCCTCCACAGAGAATTCACGCCTCGATGTTTCAGAGTGGTGGCAAAGTTCCTCCGTGAATTGGGAAGCTTAGCGATTATGCAGCCCGCGACAAACTTGCCCGTAACTCGCACTTAAGAAGCTCAAGCTCCTTAACAATGCATATTATCTCATGAGCCTCGCCCAATACAGACGGTTTTCAACCATCTTGTAATCGTGGAACTGCTCTATAATATACATCTGCCCTCAGCCGGCAGCCCCGAACTTAGATTCGAAGGCCCCACAAGTCTCTGGCGCATCGCATATGTAAATATGCATCAACCAGCTTATCTCCAATCACGCCGAACTGCCCCGAGGAACACCACAAGGGCCTCCTTAAACGCCTTTCTCCTGCTCAGAGCGATCGCCCTCGTGGAGTCACACCGCCACCTGTAACGCGCTCATGGTCGTGGAGCTATAAGGTGGTTTTAGTCCGCTAACGCTAAAGTACGCCCTCGTAAACGGTGACGGTTTCAAAGCAGCAGAAGAAACCAGAATTCAAAACTCCTACACAAATTAGGTTTTTGGATTGATAAGAAAATAGGCAGTTTTCCGATTAAATTAATCCATGAATAAATCATGAGCATGACATGGACAACATTGATAACATAATGACATTTATCTAACAAAGCATGTACTACGACATAGTAGAAACATCTACGATATCGCTAGTATCGCTACAACAGAAAGAAACACGAGAGGATAAGCGATGTATACCTCCAATCGCCATGCGGTGGTGGTGGCGGTGACAGCAGCCGCGCATCCTCGGCGCCTTCTTGTCGGCCTCGCCTTCTCAACAAGCGGCACGGTCGGGCGCTTGGTCGACATGATGATGATGAAGGTGGTGGACGAGATGAATGTAAGTTAGCAATACAGAGTCGCTACCCAAAACCCATCGCCTCTCCCGCACAGATCCGGAGAGGCGTGGTTTCGAGGTTCGCTTCCCCGCCAACCGTACGCGTGAACGGATTTGAGCGCAAGGCAGCAGCAGAGGAACAATGCGGCGGAGGCGGAGATGCGTTTGCGTGTGGCGGCACAGGAGAGACGTGGGCTGAACCCACGCCCAAGTCGGTAGCCCATGATCCGACGCCTCGATCGTGGGCCCCACCTGTCAAAGACTCTCCGCCTCGACCGCAAAAAGAAGCGATAGGAGTGAGCTCGGCTCGCTCAAACTCAAGAACCTGGAGCGCTGGCGCATGGCAATGAGCGCGCTGGCGCTGGGGACGAAGCGAGGAGGAGGAGGCGCGAGGGCCTCATCTCTTCTCAAGCTCCAATAGCATGAGGGAGAGAGTCCCTTATAAACCACTCCAACTCTCCTTCCACTTCCAAGGTGGGACTAAACTTCCCACCACCTTGCCATGCCACCTACATGGGCCCTTAGAGATTAAATCTGAAATTGTCATATGGGCTCTAGGCCCATCTCATATTTCAACAAGTACAACCTAGGGTTTATGCTCTCAGCATTATTTGTCTCAAATGCTTCGCGCTGGTAGTAGTCCAAAGTGATGCCTCTTTCTTGATGACATCAAGTAGCATTGTCGGCGTCACCGATTTATGGCAGAAAATTCTAGCATTTTCTCGTTTGAATTCATCCAAGAAATGACCATGTTGCGGGAGGCAACGGCCTTCTGTTAGGCTTGTTGTTGCTTCACTTGTTGATCCATCATTCTTCGAGCGAGCACTCCGCCAACCAAGAGGAGTTTCGATG
>JAHIAM010021579.1:0-17213 GCA_021605205.1 Aegilops longissima | reverse complement strand
TATTAGGTTTGTTTTGAGATCCATTTAGTTTCCGATTCGTGTTTCCTTGCCGGAGTAGGTTTCGAAAAAAAATCATTAAACTTGTTGGAGTATATGGCAGCGTGATGAGGACATCAATACCATTGTTACACCCATTTCGCCCGCCATGTATACATACCGGACTAATTACTAGAGCTCAAGACGCCAATTGAATTATCGTACTTTCGCTTGGTAACGCATTCCAATGTTCATGAGAATATGATGCTGCTCTAAATTGGATACATTTGTTTTGCTTACAAATGAAGGGCCTACCATGGACAAGAAAGATGAACCTTGGAGCAAGTTCAAGCATGGAGATGTTGGCATGCGCAAGGGGAACAAGAACGGAGTTACAAGTGATGATTCCAGGACTTTGAAGCCACCCTAATGAGTGTGCATGAGGCCTTGGACGAAATATACAAGATGCCACTTCATAATATTCATTCCATAGGCTATTCTAGGTGCTAAGTCTACTTATTATTGGGCCAGGCCCATGTAATTTCGAAATACTTAAGTATAGGCTGTTTTAGAGTCCGTATGTGGGAAACAAGAGTTAGGGTTGATTTCGGACCTCCACCAAGGGCCACGAAATTCTCTTCCTCCATATATACAGCCCTTAGGGCACCGCTGAGACCTTGGGTTTTGTTTAGATTAAAAGTTCGCCATAGCTGCAACTTCGCAGATTTCGCTTGTGTTCAACGACCAAACAAAGGCGCCATGTAACCCCACCTTGATCAATAAAGCTTTCATCTTATATTCGCAATATCCGGATTGCAATCTCAGTTTCTTGCTTGTTCTTCGCTTGCTCAGCAGGAAACAGGCCTCGTGGCTCGTTGATCGTGTCTCTGCGGGTCAATAACCCTCAGTTGGTTTAGCGATTGTTAAGGCGCGACGCGTCGACGCTCAGAGTCGGATCGTCAAGGTCGACTTACAGTAAACGATAGCCACCATCTCATCGAAACATCGGACACCTTTGCCTCTATCAAGTGGTATCAATTTTCAAAGGTGCTCGTGAGATTTTTACGCTTTTTCAGAGATTAGATCGAGTCTGTTCTTCATACCTAAAGTCCAATGAAAAGCCACAAAAAAATTAGGTTAGTTCATCATATCCCAACCAATCCGAGCCTTTGCATAATCTTTTTAGGGTTTTGCTTTGTTGAATTTATGTTGCATCGTCGCGGTCTAGTTGCTGGTCTTAGCGCCTAGTCTTTTAGAGTTTCGAAGTTCTTGTCATCAGCTTGTCACCGCCACCGCATCATCATCATCGCCTCGCCACCTACCATCACCGGCCCAATCCAGATCCTTATACCACCACCAACTGCGTCCATATACCACCACCGATCCATATCCATATACTACCACCGCTACCACCACCGCTGCCATATACCACCACCATATATCCACCACCAATCCGAAGTTCTTCTCATATTAGGTTTGTTTTAGAGATCCATTTAGTTTCCGATTCGTGTTTCCTCGCGGAGTAGGTTTCGGAAAAAATTCATTAAACTTGTTGGAGTATATGGGCAGCGTGATGAGGACATCAATACCATTGTTACACCCACAGCTCATGTCATGATACATACCGACCAATTACTAGAGCTCACAAGACGCCAATTGAATTATCAAGTACTTTCGCTTCTTGGTAACCATTCCAATGTTCATGAGAATATGATGCTGCTTAAATTGGATACATTTGTTTTGCTTACAAATGAAGGGCCTACTATGGACAAGAAAGATGAACCTTGGAGCAAGTTCAAGCATGGAGATGTTGGCATGCTAAGGGGAACAAGAACGGAGTTACAAGTGATGATTCCAGACTTTGAAGCCACCCTAATGAGTGCATGAGGCCTTGGACGAAATATACAAGATGCCACTTCATAATATTCGCCCATAGGCTATTCTAGGTGCAGCGTCACCTTATTATTGGGCCAGGCCCATGTAATTTGAAATACTTAAGTATAGGCTGTTTTAGAGTCCGTGATGTGGGGAAACAAGAGTTAGGGTTGATTTCGACCCTCCACCAAGGGCCACGAAATTCCCTCTTCCTCCATATATACAGCCCTTAGGGCACCGCTTAGACCTTGGGTTTTGTTTAGATTAAAGTTCGCCATAGCTGCAAACTCTCAGCATTTCGCTTGTGTTCAACGACTGCATAAAGGCGCCATGTAACCCCACCTTGATCAATAAAGCTTTCATCTTATATTCGCAATATCCGGATTGCAATCTCAGCTTGCTTGTTCTTCGCTTGCTCGCAGGAAACAGCCCTCGTGGTCGTTGATCGTCCCTTCAAGTGGTCAATAACCCTCGGAAGTTGGTTTAGCGATTGCTAAGGCCCGACGCCTCAAGACGTTCTAGTCGGATCACCAAGATCGACTCCCACGTAAACGATAGCCACCATCTCATCGAAACATCGGACACCTTTGCCTCTATCAAGTGGTATCAGATTTTCAGGTTGCTCGTGAGATTTTACGCTTTTTGTAGATTAGATCGAGTCTGTTCTTCATACCTAAAGTCCATTTAAAAGCCACAAAAAAATTTAGGGTTAGTTCATCATATCCGAACCAATCTGAGCCTTTGCATAATCTTTTTTAGGTTTTGCTTTGTTGAATTTTATGTTGCATCGTCTGTCTAGTTGCTGGTCTTAGCGCCTAGTCTTTTAGAGTTTCGAGTCCCGTCATCGCTTGTCACGCCATCAAGCACCATCATCATCGCCTCGCCACCTACCATCACCATCCAATCCAGATCCTTATACCACCACCAATCCGTGTCCATATACCACCACCGATCCATATCCATATACTACCACCGCTACCACCAATCGCCATATACCACCACCATATATCCACCACCAATCCGAAGTTCTTCTCATATTAGGTTTGTTTTTGAGATCCATTTAGTTTCCGATTCGTGTTTCGCTTGCCGAGTAGGTTTCGGAAAAAAGTTCATTAAACTTGTTGGAGAGTATGGCAGCGTGATGAGGACATCAATACCATTGTTACACCCACAGCCCCGCTAAGTATACATACGGACTAATTACTAGAGCTCGCAGACGCCAATTGAATTATCAAGTACTTTCGCTTCTGGTAACGATTCCAATGTTCATGAGAATATGATGCTGCCTAAATTGGATACATTTGTTTTGCTTACAAATGAAGGGCCTACCATGGACAAGAAAGATGAACCTTGGAGCAAGTTCAAGCATGGAGATGTTGGCATGCGCAAGGGGAACAAGAACGGAGTTACAAGTGATGATTCCAGACTTTGAAGCCACCCTAATGAGTGCATGAGGCCTTGGACGAAATATACAAGATGCCACTTCATAATATTCATTCATAGGCTATTCTAGGTGCTGCATACCTTATTATTGGGCCAGGCCCATGTAATTTCGAAATACTTAAGTATAGGCTGTTTTAGAGTCCGTATGTGTGGGGAACAAGAGTTAGGGTTGATTTTGGACCCTCCACCAAGGGCCACGAAATTTCTTCCTCCATATATTCAGCCCTTAGGGCACCGCTTAGACCTTGGGTTTTGTTTAGATTAAAAGTTCGCCATAGCTGCAACTTCGCTGCTTTCGCTTGTGTTCAACGACTGCATAAAGGCTTCCACGTAACCCCACCTTGATCAATAAAGCTTTCATCTTATATTCGCAATATCCGGATTGCAATCTCAGTTTCTTGCTTGTTCTTCGCTTGCTCGCAGGAAAAAGCCCTCGTGGTCAGGTTGATTGTGTTCGCCGCGGTCAATAACCCTCGGAAGTTGGTTTAGCGATTGCTATATGCGCCGACGCCTCAGACGCTCGTAGTCGGATCACAAGGTCGATTCTCACGTAAACGATAGCCACCATCTCATCGAAACATCGGACACCTTTGCTCTATCAAGTGGTATCAGATTGTCAGGTTGCTCGGTGAGATTTTTTGCTTTTAGAGATTAGATCGAGTCTGTTTCTTCATACCTAAAGTCCACTAAAAAGCCACAAAAAATTTAGGGTTAGTTCATCATATCCAACCAATCTGAGCCTTTGATAATCTTTTTAGGGTTTTGCTTTGTTGAATTTATGGTTGCATCGTCGTGTCTAGTTGCTGGTCTTAGCGCCTAGTCTTTTAGAGTTTCGAAGTTCGTCATCATTGTCACGCCGCCATCAAGATCATCATCATCGCCTCGCCACCTACCATCACCGCTCCTAATCCGTGATCCTTATACCACCACCAATCCGTGTCCATATACCACCACCGATCCATATCCATATACTACCACCGCTACCACCACCGCCATATACCACCACCATATATCCACCACCAATCCGAAGTTCTTCTCATATTAGGTTTGTTTTTGAGATCCATTTAGTTTCCGATTCGTGTTTTCCTCGGAGTAGGTTTCGGAAAAAAATTCATTAAACTTGTTGGAGTATATGGCAGCATGATGAGGACATCAATACCATTGTTACACCCACAGCCCCTCGCCACATACATACCGACCAATTACTAGAGCTCATGACGCCAATTGAATTATCAAGTACTTTCTTTTCTTGGTAACGATTCCAATGTTCATGAGAATATGATGCTGCTTAAATTGGATACATTTGTTTTGCTTACAAATGAAGGGCCTACCATGGACAAGAAAGATGAACCTTGGAGCAAGTTCAAGCATGGAGATGTTGTCATGCGAAGGAACAAGAACGGAGTTACAAGTGATGATTCCAGGACTTTGAAGCCACCCTAATGAGTGCATGAGGCCTTGGACGAAATATACAAGATGCCACTTCATAATATTCGTCCATAGGCTATTCTAGGTGCTGCGTCACCTTATTATTGGGCCAGGCCCATGTAATTTTGAAATACTTAAGTATAGGCTGTTTTAGAGTCCAGATGTGGGGAACAAGAGTTAGGGTTGATTTCGGACCCTCCACCAAGGGCCACGAAATTCTCTTCCTCCATATATATAGCCCTTAGGGCACACCTTAGACCTTTGGGTTTTGTTTAGATTAAAAGTTCGCCATAGCTGCAACTTCGCTGCATTTCGCTTGTGTTCAACGACTGCATAAAGGCGCCACAGTAACCCCACCTTGATCAATAAAGCTTTCATCTTATATTCGCAATATCCGGATTGCAATCTCAGTTTTGCTTGTTCTTCGCTTGCTCGCAGGAAACAGCCCTCGTGGTCGTTGATCGTCCTCCCGCTGGTCAATAACCCTGGGTTGGTTTAGCGACATATATGCGCGACGTCAAGACGTCAGAGTCGGATCACCAAGGTCGATTCTCACGTAAACGAGTAGCCACCATCTCATTGAAACATCGGACACCTTTGCCTCTATCAAGTGGTATCAGATTTCAAAGTTGCTCATGAGATTTTTACAGCTTTTTCAGAGATTAGATCGAGTCTGTTCTTCATACCTAAAGTCCACTTAAAAAGCCACAAAAAAATTTAGGTTAGTTCATCATATCCGAACCAATCTCGAGTTTTTGCATAATCTTTTAGGGTTTTGCTTTGTTGAATTTGCGTGTTGCATCGTCGTGTCTAGTTGCTGGTCTTAGCGCCTAGTCTTTTAGAGTTTCGAGTTCTGTCATCAGCTTGTCACGCCGCCACCGCATCATCATCATCGCCTCGCCACCTACCATCACCGCCTCCGAACTGTGATCCTTATACCACCACCAATCCGTGTCCATATACCACCACCGATCCATATCCATATACTACCACCGCTACCACCACCGGGCCATATACCACCACCATATATCCACCACCAATCCGAAGTTCTTCTCATATTAGGTTTGTTTTTGAGATCCATTTAGTTTCCGATTCGTGTTTCTCCGGAGTAGGTTTCGGAAAAAAAATTCATTAAACTTGTTGGAGTATATGGCAGCGTGATGAGGACATCAATACCATTGTTACACCCACAGCCCCCCATGTATACATACCGACTAATTACTAGAGCTCACAAGACGCCAATTGAATTATCAAGTACTTTCGCTTCTTGGTAACGATTCCAATGTTCATGAGAATATGATGCTGCTTAAATTGGATACATTTGTTTTGCTTACAAATGAAGGGCCTACCATGGACAAGAAAGATGAACCTTGGAGCAAGTTCAAGCATGGAGATGTTAATGCTAAGGGGAACAAGAACGGAGTTACAAGTGATGATTCAGGGATTTTGAAGCCACCCTAATGAGTGCATGAGGCCTTGGACGAAATATACAAGATGCCACTTCATAATATTCGTCCATAGGCTATTCTAGGTGCTGTGTCACATTATTATTGGGCCAGCCCATGTAATTTTGAAATACTTAAGTATAGGCTGTTTTAGAGTCCTCAGATGTGTGGGGAACAAGAGTTAGGGTTGATTTTGACCCTCCACCAAGGGCCACGAAATTCCCTCTTCCTCCATATATATACAGCCCTTAGGGCACCGCTTAGACCTTGGGTTTTGTTTAGATTAAAAGTTCGCCATAGCTGCAACTTCTGCAGATTTCGCTTGTGTTCAACCACTGCATAAAGGCGCCACGTAACCCCACCTTGATCAATAAAGCTTTCATCTTATATTCGCAATATCCGGATTGCAATCTCAGTTTCTTGCTTGTTCTTCGCTTGCTCAGAGGAAACAGGCCTCGTGGTCGGTTGATCGTGTCCGCGTGGTCAATAACCTCGAAGTTGGTTTAGCGATTGCTAAGGCGCCACGCCTCGACGCTCAGAGTTGATCGACTGGGTCGATTCCTACGTAAACGATAGCCACCATCTCATCGAAACATCGACACCTTTGCCTCTATCAAGTGGTATCAGATTTTCAGGTTGTTCTATGAGATTTTTACAGTTTTTCGAGATTAGATCGAGTCTGTTTCTTCATACCTAAAGTCCAATTAAAAGCCACAAAAAATTTAGGTTAGTTCATCATATCCAACCAATCTCGAGCCTTTGCATAATCTTTTAGGGTTTTGCTTTGTTGAATTTATGGTTGCATCGCCGTGTCTAGTTGCTGGTCTTAGCGCCTAGTCTTTAGAGTTTGAGTTCGTCATCATCAGCTGTCACGCCGCCACCGCACTCATCATCATCATCGCCTCGCCACCTACCATCACCGCCTCCTAATCCGTGATCCATATACCACCACCAATCCGCGGTCCATATACCACCACCGATCCATATCCATATACTACCACCACTACCACCACCGCTGCCATATACCACCACCATATATCCACCACCAATCCGAAGTTCTTCTCATATTAGGTTTGTTTTTAGATCCATTTAGTTTCCGATTCGTGTTTCCCGTTTAGTAGGTTTCAAATAAAAAAAAGTCCGAAACCACCTCCGCTTAGGCCCAAAATTTTCCGAAAACGCATTTGTTAAAAAAATTTGGCTATCCTATTTTAGGTGTTTATAGTTGCATTGACAAATAAGATAGAAAGTTTTTTTGACCTGCTTCAGCTTTTTGGGTCCGGCAAAAAAAAAAAAAATTGGTCAAAAAAATTTCGCCCATCCTCACGCTGGCTTATTGGGAAGAGTTTTGAGACACTCACGCATTATAGTGATTTTTTCGCAAAAAAAAAAAAAAGAGCAGCAAAAAAAAAAAGAAGTAAAAAAAAAAAGAGCTTAAAAAAAAAAGTATTCCAGAGTGTGCTTTCCGTTGTTTCCAGGCAACGCCAGGATTTTGTTAGTGTTCTAGGCTCGCGCCTCTAGCATGGCCCAGTCTAGGACCAGCACAAAGACTGTCAGCTGAGCCGCTTTATTCAACTTTGCATCTCTGAATTGATTATTGGTGGACTTTTTGCTACTACCATATTATAAGCCTTCCCAGCTCCACATACATCTACATCGTATGCTTGACTCTCCCGGTAATCGCTTCTATCCAAGCTTTTGAGAGTTTTGACTACATCGCTTGTCGATCACCGCCAATGGGTAAGAACTGTAAGAATTTGAGATTTGCTTGACGGATTTGTGACCGCCCACCACACCACCACCACCACTTCCTAGTAGTCTGTCGAATCATATTCTTGTGTGTTTCTATTGCTGCTAACCATGGCAGGATCACAAGTCCATGGACTGACCGGGAGAACATGACAAACAAAGCGCCATATGATAAGTTTCAAATAAATGATGAGTGGGCAGGTGGACTATGACAAAGCAATAGATTTGAAGAGGCCACGGAGAAGATAGATGGCATTGAGAAGGCGTCAAAACAAAGCTCGATAACAAGTTTAATGAATTGCTCATGGCCTACCACCACCACCACCACCGCACCTAACGACCTCTACTACAACAACATGGACTACCTCCACATCAGGGAACAGCCCTCCCACGAGCCTTCCCGTGTCCCTTCTTCAGCTCGCCAAGGTCGCCGGTGCTGCGTTGATACTGTGGCTACTTTCCTCGCTATGAATAGGATGATTATGAGAGATTACGAGGATGAGGTTGATCATCATCGAACCATTGCAACCACCAAACACCACCACTACCAGGTCGCTCCACATGCAAACAATGGCAATGTTCGTGCTCCCTTCAGTACGAGATCATGACCATCTCCCTAAACCTGAAATTGAATATTCCACCATTTGAGGGTAGATATGTTCTGATATATATATCTTACTTGGGAGTTAGAACCTGAACAACGATTTACATGTTTACAATATCCCGAGGAGAGACGTGTTCCTCGCCGTGCAGATGAAGCTTTCACTAGCTTTTGGTATGTGTTTGGTGGTCCTAACATTGTAGATTATATCCTGTTCCAGCTACTTGGGCTGCTTTGAAAACTGCTATGTGATCGTTGTTCCACCATATTATCAGCGTGAATTACTTCAAAAATTGCAGCGCTTAAGACAAGGAAAAATTCGGTAAGAAGAATATCAGTGAATTACAAACTGGCTTGATTAGATGTGGTATTGTTGAGGAGAATGAAGCATGCTTGCACGCTTTCGGTGGATTAAATAGAGATTCGACCATTCTAGACTACAAGGATTATAATAATATCACCTGATTATTCCATCTTGCTTGTAAAGTCGAACGTGAAGTGCAGATCGGCTGTGCCATGGCGCGGACTAACTTTTCTCTGCAGGTCGCATCTTCATCATGGACACCACGTGCATCATCTACTTCCCCACGCTCTACTACACCGCACCGCTGCCGTCGCCACCTCCAACCGTGATACAAGAAAGGTGCACAACCACCACTATCTCGCCAAGAGCACACCGGCTGGCCTCACAGCTCTTTTCTTCTTCCATGGCGCCAACAGGCACACAAGTGATATTATTTGTCGCCGTTGTAAGGGAAGAGGACATTTTACAGAGAATGCCAATCTCAGCGGGTGATGATTACCATCGAGGATGGTGGGTATGAGTCCGCTAGTGACTATGATGAAGAGACTTTGGCTCTTATTACACATGAAGAACACGTGGAGATGATTCTGATCATGAGACGCAACACATGGCGCCAAGATGCCGACAGTATGAATGTTTAGTTGCTCAACGTGGTTTTGAGGTGCAGGTTACACAAGTCGAAAGCAAAATCAGAGGCATAACTTGTTCCATACAAAGGGAGTTGTGAAGGAACGTTCTATTCAAGGCCATCATAGATGGAGGGAGCTGCAACAATTTGGTTAGCATGGATATGGTGGAGAAGCTTTCTCTCACCACAAGACCACATCCACATCCTTACTACATCCAATGGTTCAACAACAGCTGCAAGGTTAAGGTAACACGCATGTTCAGGTGCATTTTAGTATCTCTACATACATGCTGATTATGTTGATTGTGATGTGGTACCTATGCAAGCATGTTCCTTATTACTTGGTAGACTATGGCAATTTGATAAAAATTTGTAATACCATGGTAGAAATAAATCAGTATACTCTTGTTCACAAGGATAAAATATTACTTTGCTTCCTATGACTCGATTCCATTTTGAAAGATGATATTAATAGAGCTAATAAAGCAAAACAGGAGAAAAATAAGAGTGAAAATCAGATTGTGGTAAAAGAATTTGAGCAACAAATGAAGCTTAATAATAAACCATCTAATGTTGCTTCTGAAATTAAACCGGTGCGTGCATGTTTATTTTGCACCAAATCTGATATTGATGAGCTAGATTCTAGCAAATCTGTTTGCTATGCTTTTGTGTAAAGAGGCATTATTTTCATTCGAGGACGTGCTTCCTTTCGCTCCTCTCTGTCACTAACATTTTGCAGGTGGAGTTCATTGACGCTTTCCCACAAGACGGGCACCGGATTACCACCTATTCGAGGGATTGAGCATCAAATTGACTTAATTTCGTGCATCGCTACCCAACCGCGCACCATACCGCACTAATCCAGAGGAGACGTAGGAGATTATGGCTGCTACATGGAGCTGCTCGACAAAGGTTATATACGCCAATCTCTTTAGTCCTTGTGCTGTTCCTATTATACTAGTGCTCAAAAGGATGGTATACGTCAGATGTGTGTTGATTGTAGAGGCATTAATTATATTACTATTCGTTATCGCCATCCTATTCCTAGGCTAGATGATATGCTTGATGAATTGAGTGGCTCACAATATTCTCCAAAGTTGATTTATGTAGTGGATACCATCAAATTGTGATGAAATTGGGAGATGAATGGAAAACAGCATTTAAAACTAAGTTTGATTATATGAGTGGTTAGTCATGCCTTTTGGGTTAACTAATGCAACCTAGTACTTTCATGAGATTAATGAACGAAGGTTTACGTGTTTCACTGGATTTATTTGTGGTAGTTTACTTGATGATATACATTTGATTTATAGCAAATCTTTGGAAGAACATTTGAACATTTACGTGTTGTTTTTAATGCTCTCACGTGATGCACGCTTGTTTGGTAACCTTGGGAAGTGCACCTTTAAAACCGACTTTAGTATCTTTTCTTGGCTATGTTGTTACTCCAGTGGAATTGAAGTTGATAAAGCCAAGATTGAAGTTATTGAGAGTTGGCCGCAGCTCAAAACGGCTCACACAAGTGAGGAGTTTTCTTTGGACTCGCTGGTTTCTATAGGCTTTTGTGAGAGACTTTAGCACCATTGTTGCACCTCTCAATGAGCTTACAAAGAAGGATGTGCCTTTTGTTTGGGGTACCGCATGCAGAAGAAGCCTTCACGGTATTGAAAGATAAGTTGACACATGCTCCTTTACTCCAACTTCCTGATTTTAATAAGACTTTTGAGCTTGAATGTGATGCTAGTGGAATTGGATTAGGAGGTGTGTTATTACAAGATGGCAAACCTGTTGTATACTTCTTTTCAAAAATTGAGTGGGCCTAGTCTGAACTGGCCTATTTATGACAAAGAATTATATGCTCTTGTTCGACTTTAGAGACATGGCAACATTATTTATGGCCCAAAGAATTTGTTATACATTCATCTGGCATGAATTTTGAAACATATTAAAAGTCAAGCTAAACTGAATCGTAGAGATACTAAATGGGTTGAATTCATTGAGACTTTCCATGTCAGTCATTAAACACAAGAAGGGTAAAGAAATAAGTTATTGTCAGATGCTTTGTCTCTCGCCGCTTATACTATGCTTTCACAACTTGACTTCAAATATTTGTCTGGAGACCATCAAAGATCATATGCATGATGCTGATTTCAAAGATGTAATGCGACCAGAAGAAAAGAACATGGACAAGTTCGTTATTAATGATGGTTTTAGTTCATACAACAAGCTATGCATTCTTGCTAGCTCGTCATTTTTGTTGTCAGGAGGCTTAATGGAGTTGGATTAATGGGACACTCATGCCAAGAAGATTTGAGACGTACTTTGCTACATTTCTTTTGGCCAGACAGACGGGATGTTGATGCTTGTTGCTCGCTGCACTACATGTCAAAAAGCTAAGTCACGACTCAATCCTCATGGTTTATGATAGAGGCAAGGTGTCCTGGTGTTTTGGCTGAGATGGTGGCTATCGCTTCGTGTGGGAGCCAACCTTGACGATCCCATCACGATCGTGGCGAGACGCTCAGGCTTTAGCAATCGCTAAACTAACTTCCGAGGGTTATCAACACACGCCGGAGCACGCATCAACCCGACTATCGAGGGCCTGTTTCATGCGAGCAAATCAAGAACAAGCAAGAAATCCGAGATTGCAATCTGGATATTGCGAATATAAGATGAAAGCTTTATTGATCAAGGTGGGTTCCGTGGACGCCTTTTGTCTGGTCATGAACACAAAACAGCACGCGAAGTTGCAGCTATGGCTAACTTTAATCTAAACAAAACCTAAGGTCTAAACGGTGCCCTAAGGGCTGTATATATGAGGAAGAGGGGGAATTTCGTGGTCTTTGGTGGAGGGGTCCAAATCAACCCTAACTCTTGTTTCCCCATAATACGGACTCTAAAAACAGCCTATACTTAAGTATTTCGAAATTACATGGGCCTGGCTCCAATAATAAGGACGCGAAGCATCCAGAATAGCCTCGGGACGACATTTATGAAGTAGCATCTTGTATATTTCATTCCAAGGCTTCATGCACCCATTATGGTGGTTTCAAAGTCCTCAATCATCATTTGTAACTCCGTTTGTTCTTCTTCATGCGCATGGCATTATCTCCATGCTTGTTCTTGCTCCAATGTCCATCCTTCTCCAAGCTAGGGCCTTCATTTGTAGGCAAAACAAATGTATCCAATTTAGGCAGCGTGATCATATTCTCATGAACATTAGAATCATTACCAAGAAACGAAAAGTACCTGATAATTTAATCGATGCATGAGCTTCAGTAATTGGTCCAAGATATGTAGCAGTAGGGCTGTGGTGTAACAATGGTATTGATGTCCTCATCAAGAAAGAAGGAAGAACATGGAACAAGTTCGTTATTAATGATGGTTTTGTGTTGCGGTTAATGCTTATGCATTCCTGCTAGCTCGTTCGGGTTTTTGTTGTTGCAGGAGGCGATGGAGGAGGATTAATGGGACACTTTGCGCCAGACGGAGGATACACTTGCACACATTTCTTTTGGCCAAAGATGAGACGGATGTTGAGCGCTTTGTTGCTCGCCTGACTACATGTCAAAAAGCTAAGTCACGACTCAATCCTCATGGTTTATATATGCCTTCGCCTCGCGCCTAGTTTTCTCCTTGGGAGGATATATCTATGGACTTTGTTTTAGGTTTACTCTAACAAAGAAGGTGATAGGTAGAACCCTAGGTTGACGATTCACGCTGGAGAAAATCCCTCACGAGGAACACGAAGAACGAGCGAAGAACACGAGGAAAAACACGGGAGAACGAGAGAGAGATCACTGACCGACAAGAAAACGATCACACAAGTGCTAGATTATCAAACGACAGAGTGGCACAAGATTCAAGGACAACAAAGGGTAGGATAAGGGTAGCCGTTCTTCTCCGAGAGGAGGTCTTGAGGGTCCACCAGGAGGGGGTCTTGAATCATTGGGGGATCTTTCTCCATAGAGGTCCCGATCTCAAGGAGAAGTAGCCAATGGATGAGCAAAGGCTCTCACATCAAATATGAGCAAATCCAAAGCTAACCCTAGAAAGGATGAGGGAAGGTCTATTTATCGCTTAGGACCTCCAAGGGGTAAGTTAGCGTAACGAGTACATGGGCCTCTACCAAACGCTGTGACGACGCAGGGGCTGTAGTACTGTTGTTTCATGGCGGTAGTATGCTCAGCCGTAGTACTGGCTTGGGCTGGAGAATGCTGAAGCAGAGTACCTGCTTATCTTGAGCGGTAGTACGTATCCCGACGCCTGCTCGATTCCCCGGAGTGTGTCGGTTTTGAAGTAGGTCGGATGGAGAGCGTAGTACCATTGGTTCCCAGCGTAGTACCGCTTGGCTTGAGCGCAGAGTACCGCTTCCCCCGGACTCGCAGCTTCTTCCTCTTGCTCTTGGTGTCCATCTTGAGCTGTAGCTTCTCCTAGGTTGGTTCCTTGGTACCTAAGCATGCACAACATTCTGGATTGAGGTAGTAGCTATGTCTCGAGAGGTCATAATGATATTTCACCATGGAGAGAAGTCACTTTGTCTCGAGAGCTCGAGCTCGTGCTCTCGCCATGGGTCCTTTGGAGCTTGGTGAGGCGATTTGAAGGTCCATGGGGATGATCAAGGATGCTCCGCGATCATCTCCCCCTTGGGAGAGATCCGACTCCTGATCAAAAGCTTCATCTCCATGGAAAGTTGCGTAGGTCCTCGACGCTGAAGATGTCGCCACGTTGTAATTTGTCTCGAGGTATGTCGATCTTGTAAGCGTTGTTTGTGTAGGCAGTTAGTACCTTGAAAGGTCCATCGCTCGAGGGAGAAGTTTGACTCTATGCTCTTGGGGAAGCGGTCTTTGGAAGGTGTAGCCATACTAGATCACCAATGTTGCAGACGTATGGGTTGCTTGTTGGCGTTGAGCTTGTTTGTTTGATGTTGTATCTTGGCGCCGATGGTGTGCCTTGTATCTTCGCATCTTCTTGATGTATCTTGCCTGCTCACTTGCATCCATGTTGGTGCGCCTGGAGAGGAAGTGGTAGAATGTCCAATGGGGACAACGGGTTGAAACCGTAGACAACCTCAAGGGGATTTGCTTTAGTTGAATGTCTTGCACGATTGTAGGCGACGCGCGATGTGGTAGACATGCTCTCCAATCCTTGATGTTCTTCTTGATCAAGACACGGGTAGTAGAGGATAGTAGGCGTGGTTCGCCACCTCCGTCATTGCCGGTTTGAGGATGGTATGCCGAGGAGAACAAGAGCTTGATTCCGAGCTTCACACATAGGGTCTTCCAAAAGTAACTCAAGAACTTGACGCCACGATCGGAGACGATTGTCTTTGGTACGCCATGGAGTCGCAAGATTTCCCTACAAAAGAGATTTGCAAATACGTGAAGCATCGCTCATCTTGTTGCAAGGAATGAAATGTGCCATTTTAGAAAATCTATCCACAACAACAAAGACTGGAATCCTTGCCATTTTGAGTCCTAGGCAAACCAAGTACAAAATCCATACTAATGTCTCTCCCATGGTTGATATGGAATAGGAAGAGGCATGTAAAGACCATGAGATTGAGCTTTAGACTTAGCTTTGCTATATGTGTAGCATCGGTTGGTGAAGCGTGAGACGTCATGAACATCTTGGGCCAAAAGTAGTTGTTGGAGAGCAATAATGTCTTGTCGCTATCTAAAGTGTCCCATGAGGCCGCTCCATGAGCCTCTTGCAAAAGGAGCAAATGAAGAGAAGACTGAATGCAAAGTTTGTTAGCTCATAAGGTAACCATCCTTGATGTAATATTGTTCCCAAGACGACAAGGCCAAACACTTAGCATAAGGAGAAGCAAAAGATGGATCATGCTCATACAAGTCTTTTATATGCTCAAAACCAATAACATTCAACTCAAGTTGAGTGACAAGCATGTTTATGCGTGAAAGTGCTGGCGGCAACTACATTTTCGTTACCCTTAATGTACTTGATCACATAAGGAAAAGATTCAATGAATTCACCCATTTGGCATGACGCTTGTTCAATTTAGTTTGACCTTTGAGGTACTTTGCTGCTTCATGATCGGTATGGATGACAAACTCATGCGTCTAAGGTAATGTTCCCAAACATGTAGCACACGACTAAAGCATACAATTCTTTGTCATAGATGGGGTAATTAAGTTGAGCACCGGAGAGTTTTTCACTAAAATAAGCAATGGCTCGTTTTTCTTGCATTAAACTCCGCCAATTCCGCACCACTTGCATCACAATGAACCTCAAAAGTTTTGTCAAAATTGGGCAAAGCAAGAATCGGAGCATGAGTAAGCAAAGACTTGAGCTCATCAAAAGCGGTTGATTGCAAAGTTCCCCAAACAAAGGGAGTATTCTTCTTGCTCAAAGCATGCAAAGGAGCGCAATTGTGCTAAAATCTTCACAAAGCGATTTATAGAAACCCGCAAGACCAAGAAAACTTCAGACTTGTTGCAAATTGGTGGGTTAGCCAAGTTTTGATTGCTTCAATTTTAGATTCATCAACATGGACACCCTTTGAAGAAACAACAAAACCCAAGAAAACCACTTTGTCGACTCTAAAAGTGCATTTTTTCAAATTTGCATAAAGGCTTTCCTTTAAGAGTTTGCAACACAGATTTTACATGGTTGAAGTGCTCTTTCATGGTTTTGCTAAACACAAGAATATCATCAAAGTAAACCACAACAAAGACTCCAATATAAGGATGAAGCACATGATGCATAAGACGCATAAAAGTACCGGAGCTCCAAAGACCCATAGGCATCACTAACCACTCATATAAACCAAATTTGGTTTTGAAAGCAGTTTTCCATTCATCACCCTCTTGTATGCGATTTGATAATAGCCACTTTTAAGATCAATTTTGAGAAAAAGTTGGCTCCACTAAGTTCATCAAGCATGTCATCTAAGCGAGGAATGGGATGCCTATATCGAACGGTAATAGCATTGATAGGTCTACAATCGAACACAAGCGGAAACTTCCATCGGCTTAGGCACAAGAATAACCGAACGGCACAAGGGCTTAGGCTTTCACGTGACATGACCGCTTGTCGATGAGTTGTTGTACTTGCCGCTGAATCTCCTTGGTTTCTTCCGGATTGACTCGGATGGAGCTTTGTTTGGTAGCGCGCCCGGGATGAGGTCGATTCGATGCTCAATGCCTCAAGAGGAGGTAGACCCGAGGTAGCTCATCGGGAAAACATCTTGAAATTCCTGCAAAGAGATTGAAACACCAAAGGTAGCTCGTGAATGGTGTTAGTTTTTGTTTCTCCATCCTGCACACAAGGACAAAGTGCATCACACTCGATGGGTGCTCACACACTTCTCTCATCTCACTTTTGGTGGCAAATAGAATGAGGTTTTTCTCTAGGCTAAGAGTCTCTCAAATTTGGCTTGTGGCTCTCACTAACTTTTGGGTGGATCACTTTCACTCTTTTCTCTATGATGTGGCTTGCTTGTCGGCTATCACTTGACTAGGAGACATAGGTCGAGCACATACTCCTTCCCTTTCATCTTGAAGCTATAGTGATTTGTTCGCCCATTGTGGATGACACCACGGTCGAATTGCCATGGTCCACCAAGAAGGAGGTGGCAAACGGTCATTGGGACCACATCACACTCCAAAGTGTCTTCATAAGCACCAATTTTGAAGGAGACTTGGACCAGATGCTCGATTCAGATAGTGCCGAGTCACTTAGCCATTGAACCTTGTAGGGTGTGGGTGCTTCCTCTCACCAATTGTAGCTTGAGCATAGTTC
>JAHIAM010021578.1:0-17899 GCA_021605205.1 Aegilops longissima | reverse complement strand
CCCGGGGAAGTTCAACCCGTTTTTATCGGAGTTCTGCCTCGATGAGACGATGCCCTTCGAAGAAAGCTGGTCCAGATGGTGAAGCAATGAAGATAGCTCTACCCATCCCGGAAACCCACTAATGCACTTCCCGACACCCGCACAGGATTGAAGTGCATATCCCGGAGAACCTTTGGAGGACACACGAGCCTATCAACTTTGAGTTCACCAGTTCAACGATCATCGAAGGGACGTGGCAATCATCGAGCACTTGGACATCTCCGAGGGAGAGTCGAGCTCGATCACCGACTCGCCATGGTTTCTCGAGGCAAGGAATGGAGATATCCCATATTGAGGACATTCCACTCTCCGATATCCAGACTTGGAGTGTCTTCGAAACGGAGATTCGACCCGAATCAAGACACACGAAGCTTTTGTTCCGCGAATCGAATGGAGGAGAAGGCACGCAGACTTCCTTGGCATGAGGAAGAAATCACGGACTTCATGGAGATAGTCGACGACCGATGAAGCTTGCCGGATAGAGGAAAAGATGGACTTGGGAGAGGACCTTACCCGAGTGGAGATGAAGCACCTCGTGACAATGATCGGATTTGGGAGTACCAAAGGAAACCCCAAGAGGAGGCGCCACGATGAAGACTTTTAGTACCACCATGTTATCTTTTACTTTTTTCGATCTTAGGCCGATGTTTTTCCTTCATTAGTCATGAGCTTTTGTAATCGAAGTTTGAACCATGTTTGAGTGGAATGAATAAATGATTGGTGTGTTATGATTGTGCATTCATATGGGTAGTTTATTCCTCATAGACCATTGTTCTATTCTAAATTTCATCCACCCAAAACACCGATGCCTCCAGACGGAAATCGGTTTCCCCGAGCTCACCCAGCCTGCCCAAGAAAGAATGCACGATGCAACTCCTTATTCGTAATCAACAACCCGCCAACAATCCACCGCCACCGCCACCACCCACGTGGACAACTTGACTTTTCGAGGTTGAATCCGCCGTTTCTATAGCACCGAGCCATTGTGGGCGATGATTGGCTCCGCAAGATCGGAAGGAGCTAGTCCCTGGATGCACCGATGTGAGAAGGTGCCTTTGCCACATCAACCGGATGGACCCAGCTTTTGGTGGAGAATTACACCGCCACTTTTCCCATTGGGCCATCACTTGGGATCAATTCCAAGAGCCGCTCATGTCTCACCGGAGCCATGAGTCCCAAGAAGCGTGAGTTCGAACTTACGCCAGGGAACCGTCGTGGCACAAGACGGGATGAATTCAGCAAGCTCGCCTATGCCCCGGATGATGTGGCCAAGATGCCGCCAAGGAGAAGTTCCTTGAGGGACTCAATGATGAACTGAGCATGCAGCTTATTGTGGCTACTTTCAACAACTACGGAGCTGGTAGACAAGGCCACCATTCGAAGGCAAGCAGCAAATAGAAGGAAGCGAAGTACAGCCGGGAAGCACAACTCGAGCTCAGCAAAGGCCCCCTTATGCACCGCATCGAGGGCACACCCATCATAACCATGGGGCATAACCATGGAGGAAATGGGAACAACCGCACCAGACAAAAGTCGCCATGGCAATGGCAATGGAAAGGTAATGGCAATCAGCACTGCTTCGCCCGGCCCAAGGATCCGAGCCACATCACCGCCAAGTGCCAAGACAGGCACTATGCCACCGACCCCGGAGGCCGCAGAGGAATGGAAATGGAATGGAGGCTCGGAAGAAGCCAAACCTCCTCGTCGTGAACCACATCGACGGGAGGACGCCTATGATCAGCCGTAACGGGTTGGTAAGTTTTATTGAATTCACGCTCAGTTTGGTTCTTTGATTCGTGCAACGATTCATTCATATCAAGGGTAGTTGGAAAAGTACGGTTGCCTAGAACCCTTAGAAGCCCCTTCGCCGGGCCCGCAGGAGGAGAAATGATGGGGTAGGTGTCCCCCAACCTCAACATCGGGAACCACAAATTTCCTGGACCTATAGTGTTGGAAACCCGACCTTGGATGTAATCCTAGGCATGGATTGGTTGTGTTTGAAGGAACATTGACGTGTTCGAATCTATTCAGCTCACCACCCCGAGCGTAAGAGGATCAAGTATGTAGCCGGCACAGCCGTGAAAATCAGGATTCTCACGGAGTTGTTCAGAGGAAGTGCCAGGCAAGAATTTCCCGTGTTTCCCGGAGGAATTACCGAATGCCACCGACAGGACATTGAATTTGAGGCTATTGCCCGACAGCCCCAATATCCAAGAGACCTTATCGGATGCCACCGAATGAGTTGAAAGAGATCAAGGATCAAATAAATGAGTTATTGGAGAAAGGATATATTCGCCCAAGCTCATCACCTTGGGGAGCCCCCTTTTTAGAGAAGAAGGATGGAAGCTTGAGGATGGTTGTGGATTATCGGCATTGAACAAGTAACCATCAAGAACAAGTACCGCCGATGATCAATGACTTGTTTGATCAGCTTGTTGGAGCCAAGGTATTTCTAAGATCGATTTCATGGGTATCATCTTGAAGATTCGTGAAAAGGATATACCCAAAACAGCATTCACTACGTATGGTTTATATGAGTATACCGTCATTCATTTGATTGACTAATGCTCCCTAACTTATGAATTTGATGAACAAGGTGTTCATGGAATATCCGGACAAGTTTGTCGGGTGTTCATCAATGATATATTGATATTCTCCAAGAGCGAAAGAGCATAAGGGCATTTATGCCTAGTTCGAGAAACTTGAGAACATCCTATGCCAAGTTCAGCAAATGTGAATTTTTGAAGGAAGTTGGATTCCCTTGACATGTTATTTCGAGAAGGAATAGCTTGATCCCGCCAAGGTTGAATCACCACCGAAAGGCCACCCACCTCACCAAGGAGATCCGCAGTTTTTGACCGCAGGATATTATCGGAGGTTCATTGAGAACTTTCAAGATTGCCAAGCCCATGACGAAGTTGAAGAAGGAAGCCAAGTATGTTTGGACCGAGGAATGGAAGCCCCGGGAATTGAAGAAACGGTTGGTCAAGCCCCAAAGGTTGATTTTCCATACAAAGGAATACCAGGTTTATTAGACGTTCGCCAAGGACCTGAGGAGTATTGATGCGGAAGGTAAGGTTTAGCTTTCCGCATAGCCACCCTCATGAGATGAATTATGCCACGATGATTTGGAGTTAGCAAACAGAGTGCATGCACTCAAGACTGAGACATTTCCTCATCGGAAATCGCAGATGTCTACACGATCACAAGAGTTTGAAATATATTTCACGGAAGGAATTGAACCTCGTGGAGGAGATGGCTAGAGTTGATAAAGGACTATGAATGAGATTGCATTACCCCCCAAAGCTAATGTTGTAGCAGATGCTTTGAGCCGTAAGAGTTATGTGAATACCCCACAGGAGGATTACCCTGTGAGTTAGTCGAGACCAGATCTCCGTCGAGATAGTTCCAAAGGATTTGTTGCAACTCGAAGTTCACCACTTGACCAAAGGATTCGGAAGCCCAAGTCGGACAAGGAAATTGATGAGATTGCAAAAGATGGAGGAAGGAAAGCTAAAGGATTCCTAAGGATGAACACGAACTATATGGTTTGAGGATCATTATGTGCCCAATGATCCCAGCTGAAGCTAATTCTTCAGAGGCCATGATTCACCATTTATTCACCCCGCAACACCAAGATGTACCGGATTTGAAGCAAAGTTTCTGGTGTATGAAGAAGGACATTGCCGAGCACGTAGCAAGATGTGATGTTTGTCAACGTAAAGGCGAACATCGGGCCAGCAGGGTTACTTAACCTTTGCCGATTCCCATTGGAAATGGGAGAAACTTGGTATGGATTTCATCCGATTACCCAGACCCGCTCGTTATGATTCTATCCGGTAGTGGTTGATCGCTTGATAAGGTAGCTCACTTCATTCCCTGAAGACTACCTATACCAGTGCCAAGTTAAGATATACATGACCAGGATCGATGTCCGCATGGAGTTCCGAGGAAAATCGGGTCGATAGAGGAACGGTTTACCTCAAAGTTTGGAAGCGCATGAAACTTTGGGTACGAGGCTGAATTCAAGATTTTTCATCCGCAATGATGGACAGAGAGAGTCAATCAGACTCGAGGACATGTTGAGAGCTTTGCTAGACTATGGGTCTAGCTGGGATGATAATTTGCCCACCAGAGTTCTCTACAACAACAAATTATCAATCCAGTTTGAAGACCCTTTCAAGCTCTATTAAAGGAGGTAACCCATTGTTGGGATAGTGTTGAGATCGATCACTTTTCGTTTCGACCTTATCAAGGATTCCAAGAGAAAGTCAAGCTGATTCGAGAGGCTCAAGATAGCATAGTCGAGAGTAAGAGTTATGCCGACAAAACGAAGGAGGTGACTTACGGGGGAGACCGAATATTCGTGTTCTCACCGTGGAATCAAGAGGTTTGGAGTCAAGGGAAAGTTAGCACCCGATTCATTGGCCCCTACAAAATCCTCAACGTCGGAGAAGTTGTAAAGTTGGAATTGCCGGAAGGATTGTCCAGTTCATGATGTCTTCCATTTTTCACCAAGAAGTGTCATGCCGACATGGCCGATGTTCCGTTGAGAGACACAAAGGCCCTAGAGGCCATACAGCTTGACAATGATCGACTTACAAGGAGAAACCCGTCCAGATTCTCGAGACTGCCAGAGTCACCCCAGCAAGGTCATCAAATTTGAAGGAAACGTGGAGTCACCACACCGAGGAAGAAGCCACTGGGACGCCAAGAAGATCTTCTTCGAGACCATCCGCACCTATTTTAAACCCAATCTCGAGGGTAGATTCATCTTAATGGAGTTTGTAACATCCCAAATTTCCTATTTGGAATGTTTTACAATTATAGCTAGCATCCTATGCATCCTGTTGAATTTGAATGCCATTTGAAGTTTCAGAATTTTGAGTTTTGAATTTGAATTTCAAACTTTGGCATGTGGGAATCATTTCAAAAACTAAGCCTCGATAAATACTTGATCAAAAGTATGAGAGGAGCAAACATGACACTCCAAAAATATCGAGAAAACATTTAAAAGATTTGGATTCAAATCTGAAATTTATTTGAATTTGGAAAAATAGATTTTTATGAAGTTTGATTTTGCCTTTGGAAAATGTTCAAATGAAAGGGAATATTCCCCTGATCATTTTGGTATATATACCCTATATAAATTATTTATAGATATTGTTTTATTTTGTTTTTTTTTATTTAAAAAATAAAGAAAATCCCCGGGCGCCACCAGCCACCCAGCCCCAACCAAGACACCGCCCAAGCCACGCCCACTAGGCCAAAGCCAGCCCTGACCGCCTGCCGCCGAACCCCGGGCCCCACCCCCCCACCTCCCTCTCTCACTAACCCGGCCTCCCCCATCTCCTTCCTCGCCACCGACCGCTGAGATCGACGATCCCGGGATCCGGATCCGACGCCTGACACCTCGGCAAGGCCCCCCCGCTATAAAAGCCGAGTCGCCACCCCATTCCCCAGACTCGCCGACCCCTCTCCTCCCGCTGACGTCGCTCCCGAGCCCCACGCCCCAAGTCGCCCGCCCGCCCTTAGTCCACCCCGACCACCCCAACCCACGAACCCTCCCCTGCTCCCAAGATCTCCTCGACGACTCGCTGAGCTCACGACCCCGGAGCCCCGACGACTCCGCGCGGAGTCCTAAGCCCCTGACGCCTCCCCGTCCGATCTAGATGAACATTTGATTAGAAACCCCAAGGGGTAAGTTTTATTAAAAACCGCCGTCCAATCGGCTTATTTTTAGTTTAGGTTTATTTTTTTAGGCGGTTCCTTTTAGTTAACCCTAGAGCCCGTTAGGCTATCTAACGCATTTGGAAAGATAGGCCCATTAGGCCTTTTTTTTATTTTGATTTTTCTGTTTAGGTAATAGTTTCCTTTCAAAAATTTATATCTTTTATTCTGTTTAATATTTTAGATGATTTTTTTTGTTGGATTGCAAATTTTATGTAGTTCTGTAGAATATATATTTAGCTATGTTAAAATAATTAAAATTGCTTTAATTTAGTTTTATAATAGTAAACTGCTATAACTTTAGTTAGAAAAATTATTTTTGCATGATTCTTTTGTCCCAACTTTATTTTAACATTCCAAACCCTAGAAATTAACTTGGGTATTTTAGGATTAATAAATAATTAGTTTAAGAAATCCTATTAATTTAATTAATTACTAGATTTGTTTTCCTATTAAATTAATTAGTAAATTAATTTATTTTTAACTTGGGATTAGTTATTCTAGGTAGTTTCATATTCTAGTAGATGAACTTTTATTTATAATTAATAAAAGTTTTAAATTATTTTTCTTAATAGAAATTGGATTAGGCCTAAAATGAGTTTTATAATAGCTTTTAATTAATTCCTTTTGCTCCTAGTTGCTTAGTGAAACCTTTTCCTTTAAATTAACTTAAACCATGATTAGGTTATATTAAGGAATTTTTGTTATAAAAAACTATTTTTGTTATTGTTTGGAGTAGGGAAAACTTTGATTTTGGTTTCTTTGAGTTTTCCTTTTGGATTTGGTTTTGTTGTTTTGTTGTGTTATGTTACTTTTGTTATGTTGTGGATCCTATTACTTTGTGCTTATTGTGTTATTGTTTGTCTCTAGAGTTTCCGAGTGAAGCTTCTATACAATTTTAGCTTAAGGATCATCAAAAGGCAAGTTTTGATCATGTTATTTCTATACCTATGTTTTTGTGCATTAGTAGTTGTCACCACCCCACCATGCATGCAGAGTGAAATCTTGAAGTCATTAAACTTGAGTAGTATCATGGTAGGATGAACCAACCCCTTGTTACCATGACCCCGGAAGTAGTTATTTTATGCTCGAGACGGATTTGGGATGAGGAAATTATAAGGATGGAGAGTTCAATGATGATGACACCCATGAACTACAATGATCAAGATGGACTTCGAAAATCACTACGGGTGGAGGAGGTTGACGGGCACCCCGAGCACCCGGTGGTCGGGATGCGGAGAAGCCCATGACATCCGGAAAGCTTCACCCAGCCACAAGAGAAGGATGGATGCCCCATGACCGAAGTTTGCAGCCGCAAGCCATTATGGGCTCGCTGGGTTGACCCTTTTAGTGACGCTATCGGATACGAAAGTAGACGAACGGTAGGATTGATGGGTACCGGCGTTAAAGAACTTTTGAAGACCCTGTTTATTCCCCGCCTTCAAACACATGAAGTGCTAAGACTTTAAAGGAGGGAATGATTCTGGGAAAGGGAACCTCCGCAGAGTTAAAGATCTAATTGATTAGCCGTGTCCCCCAAACGACATTTGAGCCTCCGAACTTGGAAGTATTCGATATCTCAACACTAAAATTAATGGATTAATTTGAGGGTTTATGACTTAATAATTTGGGAACAGATATTGGTTGGGGAACCATCTCAATAACTACCAATAATTGTGTAATTTGCAAGCAAGTCCACCAGTAGGATAAAATTTGCTTTTCGCAAAATGATGAAACTTAGAGCCCAAAACCAAAATGCATATAGAGTTAGTAACTTTATTATTGTTATTCTTCATGACTTGCCCTTTTCCAAAAGCTGACTTAATGGCCAACGATTATGTTGCGTAGATATTTCCATCAGAGGAGGCCACCCCGCCGCTTGGCGATTGCCCTTTGGCGGATGGACTGCACCTTGACGCTCCAGCATTTGTAGTTTATTTCATGAGTTCCTTGAGCCAAATTTATTCCCTTGTAATAAAGACTCTATATGAGAATCAATGATATTCGGTGATTGAACTTTGATTACTTTATCGATGTACCGTGAGTACCAAAGATGATCTTGGGATGGCATACGTAGATTTGACCGATTTTGGTCGTCGCACACCAAATTTGAGTCTTCGGTTCAACGCTCCACGGCTCGCATCCTTAGGGTGACTCAAAGATCTTGTCTTTTACTATTCCGATCATTTGCGCTATCTTCTCGCTTTTCCTCCCTATCCGGGTCCAACGGGAGCTTTTACCTTAGGGTCCGCAATACCGGCAAGGGGAGGATCGAAAGTACCACACCACTTTTCGAGGAGCTTTTTCCCTTCTTGTATCGGGACCGCGCCTTTCTAAATGATAATTGTTCATGCACACATGGTATTTCACGGCGTAAATCGGAGGACACCAATTTTCTTCGCCTCCAAACTGGTCGGGCACTTGTTCCCTTTAAGACGTTTTGGCGTAATGACATGTTTCGCCAAACATGCGCCTCATTTTGTGTTTTACCTTCATCTCCAGCCATGAGCCATTTTGCGGGTATCCTCGGCCTGCATCCTTCATACAATGGAGTAACCGCCAACTGTTGATCCATCTTGCCTTTCTGGGCGGCAGCTCCGTATCCGCCCGCTTGAGAAGCGCTTGAATATGAGGGTCCCGACCCAGCCCATCGATGGTCCATTGTCGCTCCGCCGCATCATCATCTTCATGATCATGCCGCCCCTCCCGATCTTCCTCATCATCATGTCCCGATCTTCTACATGATGATCGGGTAAAAGATCACCGCGGATCATCTCCGGGATTCTTCCCTTTCGCCCCCGAGCCGTGGTTGTCTTCTGCCCTTCCTCATTTCTTGCCCGCCCCATGGACGACTTCTAGTCATCTTCATCACCTTGCCACCGATAGCCATCCATGAAACCACGCAAGAGCAGGTGGTCCCCGACCGCCGGAACCGTCCACAATAAGGCTCTTCCTCTTCGACACGGACATCTTATCTGCCCTCGTCTTTTGAAGCATCTCGCCAGGACCTCAAACCATTCACGATGCCTTCGTCATGTGGCACATGGTCTCCCAAGGGTAGAGCAAACGATATTTTAGAACCAAACAAAATTTGGCATGACTTTCCTAAAAATAGGAAAAAGAATGCTTAATGCCAAAACCCCAAACGGAAATGAATCAACATTCCGCAAAATATTGGCAACTATCGATTTCAAATACCGACACCTCCAAACACAAACACATATGCAACACCACAAACATATGCAACAACCTAACATACATAGATCTAGCTAGGCCAAAAAAGTGCATACATTGTTGTAGGGGAACAACATAAATATAGCTTCCCCTTACTTACCTATTAAAACAAGGTAATTTAACCACTTAATTTGAATGAATCTATGGTGGAAATGAGGTGAAAAGAGGAGGCACCCGAGACAAGGAGGAGGTGGAGAGAATGAAGTGGGGAGAAAGGAGTGGGTAGGAGAGGCTGTCCAAAATATCTTGTTGTTTACTTACTAATGGCGACAATTAAATGCCCATTAGTAATCCAGGTTACTAATGGCAATTTTGGGGCGCCATTAGTAGTTTTAAAAAAAATACTAATGGCGACGATTCAAAAGGGCCATTACTAGTTTAAACTACTAATGGCGCTTCATCCGGATGGCCATTAGTATGTTTGAAAAGCATAGTTCAAAAAATTTGATACTAATGGCGCACCTTTTGTTCGGGCCATTAGTAGTTACAACTACTAATGGCGATTCATCCGGATGCCATTAGATGTTTGGACAGGGACTAGTTCAATTTTTGATTAATGGCACCCTTTGCCCGGTGCGCCATTAGTAGTTTCATCTCAATGGCGACGAGGTGGTGCCCATTATATATACTAATGGCCCCAACCGTCGGCGCCATTAGTGTCAATCCCATCTATAGCCCTTTTTCTAATATTCTTGAATACCCATATTAGGATTATTTAAGAAAATTACCATGCTATTAAAGACTCTCAAAATAATCTAATGAAGCATGGAGATCAATAGTTTCTATAAAACAAATCCACCACCGTGTTTTAAAAGATATTTGGCACTAGAGCAAAACTATATAACTCAAAAGAATAAGTTAACATAGAGTATTCTAACAAATTCCAAATCATGTATGTTCTCTTGGGTGTACAGCAAGGATGATTTGGTAAACTAAAAACAAAGACTCAAATCATACAAGACGCCCAAGCAAAACACAATCATGTGGTGAATAAAATATAGCTCCAAGTAAAGTTACCGATGGAAGTAGATTTAAAGAGGGATGCCTTCCGGCATCCCCAAGCTTTGGCTTTTTTGTATTTTAGATATCTTGGGGGTGACATGGTCATCCCCAAGCTTAGGCTCTGCCACCCTTGTTCCATAATCCATCAAAAACTTTCACCCAAAACTTGAAAACTTCACAACACAAACTTAAGAAACTCTGGAGTCTTAGCTAAAGAAAAAAAAAGACCACTTCAAGGTACTGTAATGAACTCATTATTTATTTTATTGGTGTTAGACCATTTATTCCAACTTATCTATGGTTTATAAACATTTTACTAGCCATAGATTCATCAAAATAAGCAAACAACACACCTAAAAAACAGAATCTGTCAAAACAGAACATTGTAGTAATTGGACTAACGAAAACTTGGAACTCCAAAAATCAGCCAAAATAGGAAGAAGGAAATTTGTTTATTGATCAGAAGAAATTTGAATCACTATTTTATCACGTTCTGGTGATTTGTAACAATTGTTTTCATGAACAGAAAGTTTCTGGAAATTTTCAAGATCAAATAACTATCATCCAAAAAGATCCTATAGGTTTAACTTGGCACAAACACTAATTGAAACATAAAATGAAGGAAATATGCCCTAGAGGCAATAATAAAAGTTATTATTTATTTCCTTATATCATGATAAATGTTTATTATTCATGCTAGAATTGTATTAACCGGAAACATAATAATGTGTGAATATATAGACAAACAGATGTCACTAGTATGCCTCTATTTGACTAGCTTGTTAATCAAAGATGGTTATGTTTCCTAACCATGAACAAAGGAGTTGTTATTTGATTAACAAGGTCACATCATTAGTTGAATTATCTGATTGACATGACCCATTCCGTTAGCTTAACACTTGATCGCTTAGTATTTTTCTTCATGACCCATACATGTTCCTATAACTATGAGATTATGCAACTCCGCATCGGAGGAACACTTTGGTACTACCAAACGCCACAACGAATCGGGTGATTATAAAGGAGTACTACAGGTGTCTCCAAAGGTACTTGTTGGGTTGGCGATTTGAGATTAGGTTTTGTCACCCGATTGTCGAAGAGGCTTGCCTTCTCGGTAATGCACATCACTTAAGCCTTGTAAGCATTACAACTAATGAGTTAGTTGTGAGATGATGTATTACGAACGTAAAGAGATTACCGAACAGATTGAACTAGGTATTGATACCACGACAATCTCGTAAGTAACATACCGATGACAAAGGGAACAACGATGTCGTTATGCGGTTTGACCGATAAAGATCTTCGAGAATATGTAGGAACCAATATGGGCATCCAGGTTCCGCTATTGGTTATTGACCGAGAATGGTTCTAGGTCATGTCACATAGTTCTCGAACCCGTAGGGTCCGCACGCTTAACGCTTCGATGACAGTTCATAATGAGTTTATAAGTATTGATGCACAAGGTTGTTCGAGTCCCGGATGTGATCATGGAATGACGAGGAGTCTCAAATGGTCGAGACATAAAGATTGATATTTGGAAGCCAATTTGACATCGGAAGTGTTCCGGAAATCGATTTTATCGAGTACCGGAGGTTACCGAACCCCGGGAAGTCTATGGGCCTTAATGGGCCATGGGAGAAGAGGAAGGGCAGGCCAGGGTGCGCCCCTCCCCTCTAGTCCAATAGGACAAGGGGGGGGGCGCCTTCCCTCTTCCTCCTCCAATCCTAGTCCAACTAGGGGGGAGTCCCCCTGGGAGTAGGACTCCTTGCGCGCCCCCCTAGGGCCGCCACTCCCCTTGGCCTTTTATATGGGCGGGGGCACCCCAAGACACACAAGTTGATCTACGGATCTTGCCTTAGCCGCGGTGCCCCTTCCACCATATTCCACTTTCATATCGTCTGAGCTTAGGAGAAGCCCCGCCGAGAAGTCATATCGTCATGAGCTTAGGCGGCCCCCCGGTGGAGCATCAACATCGCCACCACGCCGAGGGACGGAACTCATCCCACACTTTGCGGATCGGAGTCCGGGATCGCCATCGAGCTGAACGGTGGTAACTCGAGGTGCCGACGCTCGTGCTTGGATCGGTCGGATCGGAGACGCACCTACATCAACCGGTTGTTATAACGCCCGCCGGTTCACGAGGGTAGTGGACGACATTTCCTCTCCGCTATGCCATCACCATGGTCTTGCGTGATCGTAGGAAATTTTTGAAATTACTACGCCCCAACAGGGCATCCGAGCCTGGTTTTATGCGTGATGTCATGTGCACGGTAGAACACAAGTGAGTTGTGGAATTTACAAGTCATACGCCTACCAGCATGTAACTTTGTTCAGCGGTATTGGAGATGAAGCGCCCGACCGACATTGCCAGACGCTTACGCGAGACTGGTTTCACCGCCCGAGCACTCGGCTTAAAGGTGACCGGCGGGTGTCGCCTCTCACTTTAGTTGAATCGAGGTACGCCCGTCCTTGAGAAGGTTAAACGGAGTCTATTTGACGGTATCGCTGTGGTTTTGATGCGAGGTAAGAACGGTTCTTGCTCAGCCCGTAGCAGCCACGTAAAACTTGCAACAACAAAGTAGAGGACGCCTAACTTGTTTTTGCAGGCATGATGATGTGATTGGTCAAAACGTGATGCTATATTTATTGTATGAGATGATCATGTTTTGTAACCGAAGTTATCGGCAATCGCGGAGCCATATGGTTTGCTTATTGTATGAAATGCAACGCCATGTAATTGCTTTACTTTATCACTAAGGAGTAGCGATAGTCGAGAAGCAATAGTTGGCTAGACGACAACGATTACGATGGAGATCAAGGGGCACCGTGACGATGGTGATCATGATGCCCGGGATGGAGATCACAAGCACAAGATGATGATGACCATATCATATCACTTATATTGATTGCATGTGATGTTTATCCTTTATGCATCTTATCTTGCTTTGATTGACGGTAGCATTATAAGATGATTCTCACTAAAAATTATCAAGAATGTTCTCCCCGAGTATGCACCGCTATAAAGTTCTTCGTGGGAGACACCACGGATGATCGGGTGATAGGCTCACGCTCAAATACAACGGGTAAAACAGGCACGCCGAATACTCAGTTAAACTTGACGAGCCTAGCATAAAAGATATGGCCTGAACACGAGACCGAAGGTCGACGTGAATCATATAGTAGATATGATCAACATAGTGATGTTCACCATTGAAACTACTCCATCTCACCCGATGATCGGACATGGTTTAGTTGATTTGGATCACGAATCACTTAGATGACTAGAGAGATGTCTGCCTAAGGGGAGTTTTTAATATGATTAATTAAACTTAAATTTATCATGAACTTAGTACCGATAGTATTTTGCTTGTCTATGTTTAGAGATAGATGGCTCGGGGTTGTTCCGTTGAATTTTAAGCCCTTGAGAAAGCAAAGTTGAAAGATGATGGTAGAATTACACGGACGGGTCCAATTTGAGGATTATCCTCATTGCTGCACGTAAAAATTACGCCCCGAAGCACCCTGAAATTCTTAGATGCCGAGCGGTTGTGAACGCCGCAAAGGAGTGATGACTACTCATAGTTCAATGCTTTTACGGCTTAGAACCGGTCTTCAACGACCTTTTGAACGCATGGAGCATATGAGATGTTCCAGAGTTGAAGTTAATATTTCAAGCAAATGCCCGGATTGAGAGATATGAAGTTCCAATAAGTTCTATAGCTGCAAGATGGAGGAGAATAGTTCCGGAACACATACCAAAATGTCCGGGTATAACAATCACTTAATTCAGCTGGGAGAATTTCCTGATGATAGTGTTTGGAAACTCCAATCACGCCACCAAGCTACAAGAGCTTCGTGATGAACTATAATATGCAAGGGATGACTAAGACAATTCCCGAGTTTTCCGGATGCAAAAGTCATGGAGGTAGAAATCAAGAAAGAGCATCAAGTGTTGATGGTCAGCAAGACCACTAGTTTCAAGAAAAAGGGCAAAGGGAAGAAGGGAAATTAAAAGAACAGCAAGAAAGTTGTGACCAAGAGAAGAAACCCAAGTCGGACCTAAGCCGAACGAGTGTTTTTACGCAAGCATCGACACGAAGCGGAACTGCCCAAGTATTTGGGGATAAAAGGATGGCAAGGTGATCAAAGGTATATGTGATATACATGTTATTGATGTGTACCACTAATACCGCAGAGTACCGGTATTTGATACGGTTCCTTAATATTTGCAACTCAAACAGAACTACGGATTGCAAGATTGGCTAAGGACGAGGTGACGGCGCATTGAAATGGTTCCAAAGTCGATGTGATCGCGGCACGCTACCTCTACATCTACCTTCGGATTAGTTTTAGACCTAAATAATTGTTATTTGGTGCCAGCGGAGCATGAACATTATATCCGGATCTTGTTTATTTAGACGGTTATTCATTTAAATCAGAATAATGGTTGTTCTATTTATATGAGTAATATCTTTTATGGTCATGCACCCTTGAAGAATGGTCTATTCTTGTTGAATCTCACAAGAGTGATACACATATTCATAATGTTGAAGCCAAAAGATGCAGAGTTGATAATGATAGTGCAACTTATTTGTGGCACCGCCGCTTAGGTCAATCGGTAAACGCATGAAGAAACTCCATACCGATGGGCTTCGAATCACTTGATTATGAATCACTTGGTACTTATTAACCCCTCATGGGCAAGATGACAAAACCCGCCTCCAACTATGGAGCGGCAACTGATTTGTTGGAAATCATACATACCGATGTTTGTGGTCCAATGAATGTTGAGGCACGCCAAGGGTATCGTATTTTCTCACCACAGATGATTTGGCAGATATGGGTATATCTACTTAATGAAACACAAATCGAAACATTTGAAAAGTTCAAAGAATTTCAGAGTGAAGTGGAAAATCATCGATAAGAAAATAAAGTTTCTACGATCTGATCGTGGAGGAGAATATTTGAGTTACGAGTTTGGTTTACATTTGAAACAATGTGGAATAGTTTCAGAACTCACGCCACCCGAACACCACAGAAATGGTGTGTCCGAACGCCGAATCGCATTTTACTAGATATGGTGCGATCTATGATGTCTATTTCCGATTTACCGCTATCGCTTTGGGGTTATGCTTTAGAGACGGCCGATTCAATTGAATAGGACACCCCAAAACGCTGAGACGCCCTTATGAACTGTGGTTTGGCAAGAAACCAAAGTTGTCGTTTAAAGTTTGGGGGCCTGCTTATGTAAAGAAACTTCAACCGATAAGCTCGAACCCAAATCGAAAAATGTGTCTTCATAGGATACCCAAAGGAGATTTGGGTACACCTTCTATCACAGATCAAGGCAAGATTTTGTTTAAATTCGGGTCCTTTCTAGAGAAGGAGTTTTCCTCAAAAGTGAGGGAGGAAAGTAGAACTTGATGAGATAATCAATTTCCCTTATTGGAAAGTAGTTCATCACAAGAAATGGTTCCCGTGAAACTACACCAATTAGTGAGGAAACTAATGATGATGATCATGAAGTTTCAAATCGTTAATAACCTTGGAGGTCAACCAGGTAAAATCGCACCGAGTGGTACGGTAATCTTATTCGAAGTCATGTTACTTGACCATGGCAACCTACAAACTATGAAGAAGCGATGGTGAGCCCAGATTCCAAAATGGCGGAAGCCATGAAATCGAGATGGGATCCATGTATGAGAACAAAGTATGGATTTGGTTGACTTGTTCGATGATCGGCAAGCCATTGAAAATAAATGGATCTTTAAAAGAAGACCACGCCGATGGTAATGTAACTGTTCAAAGCTCGACTTGTTGCAAAAGGTTTTCAAAGTTCAAGGGTTGACTACGATGAGATTTTCACCAGAGCGATGCTTAAGTCTGTCCAATCATGTTAGCAATTGCCGATTTTATGATTATGAAATTTAATGGATGTAAAACCGATTCTTGAATGGATTTCTAGAAGAAGAGTTGTATATGATGCAACCAGAAGGTTTTGTCGATCCAAAGGGTGCTAACAAAGTGTGCAAGCTCCAACGATCAATTTATGGTCCGTGCAAGCCTCTCGAGTTGAATAAACGCTGATAGTGTGATCAAAGATATGGGTTTGTACAGCACTTTTGGAGAAGCCTCGATTTACAAGAAAGTGAGTGGGAGCTCAGAGCATTTGATATTATTGATTGGAAATGATATAGAATTTCTGGATAGCATAAAAGGATACTTGAATAAAAGTTTTCAATGAAAGACCTCGTGAAGCTGCATACATATTGGGCATCAAGATCTATAGAGATAGATCAAGACGCTTAATTGACTTTCACAAAGCACATACCTTGATAAAGTTTTGAAAAGTTCAAAATGGATCAGCAAAGAAAGGTTTTTACCTGTGTTGTAAGGTGTAAGATTGAGTCGACTCAATGCCCACCACAGCAGAAGATAGAGAGAAATGAAAGATGTTCCTATGCTTCAGCCATAGGCTCTATCATGTATGCAATGCTGTGTACCAGCACCGACGATGCTTAGTGTAAGCTTGGCAGAAGGTACCAAAGTAATCCAGAGTGGATCATCGACAGCGTCAAGAACATCCTGAAATACCGAAAAGGACTAAGGATATGTTTCTCGATATGGAGGTGACAAAGAGCTAGTCGTAATGGTTACGCCGATGTAAGTTTTGACACCGATCCGACGATTCTAAATCGCAAACCGGATACGTGTTTTATTAAACGGTGGAGCTGCGCTGGTGCAGTTCTAAACAAAGCGCCGTATGGATCTACATGTGAAGCGGAGTACATAGCTGCTTCGAAGCAGCAAATGAAGGAGTCTGATGAAAGAGTTCATTTCCGATCTAGGTGTCATACCTAGTGCATCGGGACCGATGAAGATCTTCCGTGACAATATCGTGCAATTGCCTTGGCAAAGGAATCCAGATTTCACAAGAGGACCAAGCACATCAAGAGACGCCTAATTCCATTCGACCAAGTCCAAGTGGAGACATAGAGATTTGTAAATACATACGGATCTGAATGTTGCGCACCGCTGACTAAGCCTCTTCCACGAGCAAAACATGATCAGCACCAAGACTCCATGGGTGTTAGGATCATTACTTTGTAATCTAGATTATTGACTTAGTGCAAGTGGAGATCAAGGAAATATGCCCTAGAGGCAATAATAAAAGTTATTATTTATTTCCTTATATCATGATAAATGTTTATTATTCATGCTAGAATTGTATTAACCGAAACATAATACATGTGTGAATATATAGACAAACAAGATGTCACTAGTATGCCTCTACTTGACTAGCTTGTTAATCAAAGATGGTTATGTTTCCTAACCATGAACAAGGAGTTGTTATTTGATTAACAAGGTCACATCATTAGTTGAATGATCTGATTGACATGACCCATTCCGTTAGCTTAACACTTGATCGCTTAGTATGTTAATGCTTTTTCATGACCCATACATGTTCCTATAACTATGAGATTATGCAACTCCCTGCCACGGAGGAACACTTTGGTACTACCAAACGCCACAACGAATCGGGTGATTATAAAGGAGTACTACAGGTGTCTCCAAAGGTACTTGTTGGGTTGGCGATTTCGAGATTAGGTTTTGTCATCCGATTGCTCGGAGAGGTATCTCGGCCTTCTCGGTAATGCACATCACTTAAGCCTTTAAGCATTACAACTAATGAGTTAGTTGTGAGATGATGTATTAAACGAGTAAAGAGATTTTACCGAACGATTGAACTAGGTATTGATACCGACGATCAATCTGTAAGTAACATACCGGACAAAGGAACAACGATGTCGTTATGCGGTTTGACCGATAAAGATCTTCAGAGAATATGTAGGAACCAATATGGGCATCCAGGTTCCGCTATTGGTTATTGACC
>JAHIAM010021577.1:0-12576 GCA_021605205.1 Aegilops longissima | reverse complement strand
TCGCCATGTGGTTTGGGTCCCTCGTACCGCCTTCACCATGGCCTGTCCTCCCCGGCGCTTTGACGGCAGGTCGATATCTTCCATAACCAAGCGGCCCCTAGAGCCTCTTTGGCTCCCAAGGCCTTCAGGGAGAAGATGGCCACAAGGCCTGGGCGACGCCATCACCCCAACTTGCTGCAGGCAAGAGGGAAGAAGGTCACCAGAACCGGCATTTCTCCAGGACGGCCGTGAGCAAAGAATAACTCATCATTCCTCGCTGAACTCTTTTTTCAAAGTTCGCTAACACTTATAAAATGCCGCGCCGGGATTCTCCTTAACGGAGTCGATACCACAACATCCTTTAGCTCTCACCCACTGGGTGTTGGCATCTTGAGATTATTTTTCCCGCCTCACCCCGAAACCGTTTCGGCCTTTAACCGCACAAGAGTTGTTATTTGTCCGATCTACCCCGGCCATCCGAATGTCATTGTCGATCTATACATGCCGCACTTCATAACATACTTACCTTTTAAAAGCGATGTTACCAGAGGGGTCTCCTTTCCCCCCCGCGCCCGGCCTCAAGTTGGGCTTTGCACTCTTCAACCCGTGGGACAGGGGTATTCTTTCCGTAAGATCCCAGATAATAAATGATCCTTAAATCAGTTATTCTAATTTTGTCCGGGGCTACCGTATATAAACCATCAAATTTTCACCCTTAGTCTTTCAATCGCCTATGGCTCGCTAGACCATTTTGAGCAGCACGAGGTGCGATCTCCGAATTGAAGGCATCCAATGCCCTTGGGAGAAACATGTGTCAAAAGAACACCGGCGCCGGATTCATGGCCCTTCCACCTCGAATTGGTGGCAGAAGCTGGCGGCATCCTTCGGAGGAGCGTCCGGCACGCCAGGTCCCCCGCTTCGACCCGGGCTTTGAGCTTGGTGGAGTTCGATTAGCTCCCCGATATAGTCCGCGAGGATCTTTTTCCCCAAGAGAGCACGAGGTAGTATACCTTCCGGAATAAACCTGGAATAAGGCGGATGCCATACCGGGGCCCGCCTCGATCCGGACGCACTTATTTTCATCCGGGCCTTGCTGCCCTTGTTGGCTAGCCACCAAGGTTCGCCTTCCCCCAAGGGCTCTCCCCAAAACACCGAGATATATGGTGGTCAAAGATAAGCGGGGATCATTTCTAAAGTATTGGGACTTCCCTCACCACTGTGAGGTGGAAATATTCCCCAAATGGGCCAAGGCATTGTCGATGCTTAGGGAAATCCCCATCGATCGTTCCAGAATGTCCGGATCCCTTGGGAGGCCGGAATGAGTGATACTCCGATCCTCGGTTGTGGAGGTGGGCTGTTTATATCCTTACGCCCCGGGCAACCTCGGCCAAAATCACAAGATAAGGTACTTAACTATGGGAATATGGAACGGATGGGCATAAAGAAGGTTCCACCCATTGGAGGATCGTAATAGAAAATCCGCCTTTGTGGATTGACGCGAGGAAATCCTCCTTTTCCCTTGTATAATGCGAAGGGCCTTTAAACAAAGAACCCATCCCGCCCCCACGGCCCAACGGTGGCGCCATCCTCCCCATTGAAATCCCACATGGGGTGGCTCATAATGTTTATGGCCAGACTGATCATGGTCAAGGAGCCCCCTTATTCGCCATCAAAGGACGCCCCGCTATTCTCCCCCGGGGCTCTGGACGCCATTTAGGCGCTTCAAAGGAGCATTATCAACTCCGAGGCCGATCCAAAGGGTCCGCAAGGGACGCCTTTATAAAACTATTCTAAAGGGTTCCGTGAAAGTAACTATCCCTAGGTGGTTTTGGTAATTCATAACAACATATAGCTATTGAGCTAATGCTATTCCAAGACTATTATTTCGGAAAGCTCAATGAATGGCATGGCATGGATGATGAAAGTGGATCCTCAAAATACTAAGGACAAAGGATTGGCAAGCTCAAAAGCTCAAGACTCTTCATTTTACATTTTAGTGATCCAAGATCACATTGAGTCTATAGGAAAAGCCAATACTATCAAGAAGGGATGAGGTGTTGCTTAATGAGCCTCTTGCTTCATGTGCTTAGTGATACGCCCAAAACCATCAACTACTTTCCCACATCCACAAATGACCTAAACTCTAAAGCCAAAATCGGTCACACCGATTCTTTCTATCCGCGCCACCGATTCAAAAAGTCATAGCCACGCCACAAACCCTAAGCAAATCGGTTCTTACGATAGGGATCTCGGTCTCACCGAGATGGGGTTGCAATCTCTCTGCTTCCTTCGAACGCTTAGGTCTAACCGAAGTGAGCGATCGGTCCCACCGAGATTGCAATGTAAACTCTCTGCTTCCTTTTTGTAACATTTCGGTCTCACCGAAAAGAGCAAATCGGTCCCACCGAGTTTACCTGACCAACTCTCTAGAAAGCTTATTACCAAAATCGGTTCCATCGAGTTTGAGTAATCGGTCTCACCGAGATTACGTTATGCCCTAACTCCTAACCATCTCGGCCTCACCGAGATGCATGTCATCCCACCAAAATCACTAACGGCCACTAGGTTTACTAATTCGCCGACCGAAGTTTAACGATTCGGTCCCACCGAGTTTGGTAAATTGTGTGTAACGTTAGATTTTGTGTGGAGGCTATATATGCCCCTCCACCTCCTCTTCATTCGTGGAGAGAGCCATCGAATCTAACCTACACTTCCAACTTACCATTTCGAGAGAGAACCACCTACTCATGTGTTGAGGCCAAGATATTCCATTCCTACCATATGAATCTTGATCTCTAGCCTTCCCTGTTGCTTTCCACTCAAACCCTCTTCCACCAGATCCAAATCCTATGAGAGAGAGTTGAGTGTTGGGGAGACTATCATTTGAAGCACAAGGGCAAGGAGTTCATCATCAACACACCATTTGTTACTTCTGAGAGTGGTGTCTCCTAGATTGGCTAGGTGTCACTTGGGAGCCTCCGACAAGATTGTGGAGTTGAACCATGGAGTTTGTAAGGGCAAGGAGATCGCCACTTGTGAAGATCTACCGCTAGTGAGGCAAGTCCTTCGTGGGCATTCACCATGGTGGGATAGACAAGGTTGCTACTTGCACCCTTCGTGGGTGGAGCCTCCGTGGACTCGGCAACCATTACCCTTCGTGGGTTGAAGTCTCCACCAACGTGGAAGTACGATAGCACCACCTATCGGAACCACGAGAAAACATCCGTGTTCCAATTATGCTTTGAATCCTCTAAACCCTTCCCTTTACTTTCTTGCAAGTTGCATGCTTTAATTTCCACCGCCAATATACTTTTGCATGCTTGCTTGAATTGTTTGATGATTGCTTTGACTTGTACTAAATTAGCCAAAATCTGCCAAACTATAAAATTGGGAAAAGTTTAAGTTTTTATTGGTCAAGTAGTCTAATCACCCCTCTAGACATACTTCAAGGTCCTACAAGTGGTATCGAGCTTTGGTCTCCATTTGCTTTGATTTCCATAGCTTTTGGTGGTCATAGCCTTGGTTTCACAACCTAGAGAGTATGGATGCCTAGCGGGGAAATTATCACCATAGAGGTCCTTACTTTGATGGTACTAATTTTGCTAGTTGGAAGCATAAGATGGAAATGCATATTCTTGACATAACCCTCACTCGCTTGGGCAATTATTTGTATTGGCTTGCAAGGTGAATTTTCGATGGGAGAGAACCGAACCGTGAAGCTAATGCGAAGAATTGAAGATGCTACAATACAACGTCAAGCATGTGACATCATCTTCAACGGATTGTGCCTCAAGAATTCAACAAAATCAGCCGCCTTGAGAATTCAAAGGAAATATGGGATACTTTGATTGATATGCACTAAGGTACCGAGTCCGCAAGGAATCCAAGTTGATGTGCTCCAAAGTCAGCTTGACAAGTTCAAAATGAAGGATGGTGAAGGTGTCCTGAAATGTACTCTAGGCTTGCTCTTATCACAAATGAGATTGCCGCTTAGGGAGTGAAGAGATGACCACAAATTCATCATCAAGAAGATCCTAAGAGCATTGGATGGAAAGTATGATACCGTGCACATTGATCCAAATGATGCCAAACTACAAAGATCTCAAGCCAACGGAAGTCATTGAAGGATTGTTGCTCATGAGATGTCACCAAGGACAAGGAGGAACTTCACAACAAGTCAAGTAGTGCTTATAAAGCCTCAAGTGAAGCCCCACATCATCAAGTGACAAACCAACCTTCAATGAAGAATTGAGCTTAATGGTGAAGAACTTCAACAAGTTCTACAAAAGTAGAAGCAAAGAAAGAAGCTCCAAGTCAAGGTCTTACAATGACAAAAGATCTTCTAGTCGAGAGCTTAATTGCTACAATTGTGGGAGACCCGACACTACTCAAATGAGTGTACGACACCCTACAAAAGAAGAGAAGATTCTCCAAAAGAAGAAGCAAAAGAGAAGAATCACCACCAGAGAGAGAAGGAGTAGAGATGATCGTTATGAACGAAGACCCTCACCGAGAAGTAAGGATTCGGAAAGGAAGGTCATCAAGGAGCTACACAAAACGAAGACATCAAGCTCATGTTGGTGAATGGGTTTCGCCCGACCGACCTTCACTCCGAGAGAAGCTATCACTCCGACCAATATACTCAAGATGAAGGTGTTGCCGGTCTAGCACTTGTGTCAACCAACTCCTACGACATATTTGATTCACCAAATGAAGGAATTGGAAGATGCTTCGTGGCCAAAGGTCCTAAGGTAACACATCCCGAGTATGTTGATTTCAATAGTGACTAACATGACTTGCTAGGTAATGATGATTTACTTATTGACAACTCTAGTGATGAATATTATGATGAAATGTCAATTAATCATGCTAATCAAACGAATGACAATGATAAGGAGAAAATTGAGCTTCTAACTAAAGAACTAAACACTCTTAAGTTGGCTCATGAAACTATCTTCGAAGATCATCGAGAACTTTTAAGGGCTCATGAGAAGTTACGCTCTGAAAAGCTCAATCTTGAGCAAGAGCATGAGTTCTTAAAGGCTATCAATGATGATCTCCGCAAGAAAAGTTCTTCTTACATTGCCAAGCGTTTACTCTTATCTACTTACATGCCTCAAGTCAAGTCTAGTAACAAGTACACGAAAGATACTTCCTCTAGTAGTAACAATAATAATGTCAAATCCAATGTTGTTGCTTCTAGTAGATCTCTTGATTCCACTAATGATTCTCTTAGCCAAGTTACACTTGAGCAAGAAAATAGTTTATTGAAGGGAATTATAGAGAAAGGTTTTACAAGAGCCTTGCCGGAGTAAGCAATTCGAGGAAATTGTACGCAAGCAAGGAAGGCACCGAAGAATCAAGGTGTTGGTTTTGAACGAAGTTCAACGCCAATGGAGTTGAGGGAAGAAGATCAATACCCCAAGACAAAGTTTGTTCCTCAATAAGAGAAGTATGATCCTACTTCCTTCAAGGGACACAAGCTCAAGATGATCTTCTACCACAAGACCACAAGAACAAAGGCAAGGACAAGCTTCAAGAAGAGATTGATGCATTTGAAGAAGCACCTAAAGCCTCGCTCGAGTGGGTCCCCAAGACTACGCCAAGTTCTACTTCATCAAGTACAACTATAACTCCAAGGATTCCCATCAAGATGATGTGGATCCAAGAAGAAGAACTAGAGAGTTCTTGAGGGTGCCTCCGCCAACATTCTTCACTCATATCATTTTGGCAAGAACAAGTGCAATCAACTTTCACATCTTGCACTAGTTCAAGGAGTCACAAACCCTCATGTTGGTAAGGCAAGGGACAAGGTAACCTAATGTTTTCATGGACATCATCTTGTGTGTGTGCATCACTCTATGTCTATGGATATTCTTGTTTGTTCCTTGTGGGACTAACCCATGTAGGCAAGTTGAAAGTACAACTCACTCCAAAGGATTGCTCCAAATGATCTACATCAACATTGAGCATCTACATCTTCAACACCTACATGAAGTCATCATCGACAAAACCCAAGGTTAGTTCAACCCTCTAAGGGGGGATCTCACATCTAGGGGGAGCTTAACTCTAAGAATTGAGTCAAAGCAACTCTAATGATGTGAACACATTAATGCATTATGTAAAAGTGGTAACCCACTTGAGCTTAAACGATGAGTATGACCTATGATCAAATGTTCTCATTTGAATCCTAAGTCAATATACTCATATATAGATGATCTAGTCATCGCCAATTGTTTGATAGATGCTAGAATTGGTTGTGCATGCTTTGCCACATATTTCAATTGCCATCTTATTGTGTGAGAATGTTGGTGCATATTTTACTCATTCAAGGACATCCACTTGTTGTTTTGTTTGTTTGGATTTTCCTCTTTTGGCCAAGTGGATGGACAAGAATGCCTAAGAACCTTCTTTAGCTATCTATGATTTTCTGCCTCAAACTCTATTCATGCTACATCACAAAATTTGATCAAGTCGATTCGAACCACTCGGTGAGGAGCACTGAGTCCCCGATCTCATAGACTTAAACTTCCAAAACCTCTTAATGTTTCTCGGTCCGACCGATCCTTCCATTTCGGTCCTACCGAGATCATCAAGTTGATCTGAGTTTTCAATCTCGTGCAACCGATTTGAACGTTTCACCACACCGAAGTTGCTAGAATCGCAGTATGCATCTCGTGCCACCGAGTTGTTCCACTCGGTCACACCGATGTGGTCGGGCTATATATAGTCACGGCAAATTTTTGAAATTCTCCAAACCCTTCGCTCACAGATCACCTCGCTCGCCATCGTGGTCTCCGATCATCTCCTCATCGCCAGAGCCTCCTGTCAGCTGGTCTTCGCCGCCAACGGATTTCGTCCCCGCCACAGCCGCCATAGCAAGTCCACCGCCAAGTTAGGGTATGGACTTGATCTTTGTGCTATCCACGCCGATTCCTAGCACATTGTTTTCACATTGAATCTTGCTACGATTGCAACTCATCTATCCAGCCAAAGTAGTTCATAGATTAGTTGTGATTCAATTTTAGGTTTAGGTTTCACAAACTATCTGACCCACCGAGTTGAAAAACTCGGTCTCACCGATTTGGCTTATGCCATTGACAAGTGACTCGGTCGACCGAGATTTACTAATCGTGCAACCGATTTGAGAATTCTGAAACCCTAGCAGTCTCGTGCATCGAACTGAAACTCGGTCCAACCGAGATCATCATTAGGTTCCAAACTGCTTCTGATCACCCAGTTGAAATTCGTGGATCCAAATGCTCTGGAAAACTAAAACTGAACTTTTGAGTCATTCTTTGCAAAACCTCTGCATTTTGTGATGCTTATCTTTTCTATCTCATCTATAAACTCTTCACAGTGGTCAGAATCAGTCTTTTGCAAGATGTCCGATCAAAGTGACAATGTAACAGATCCAAGAGCAGAGAAACTTGAGTGAGGGCACTAGTCCCTCAATTTCAGATGAAGGAGCGAAGTATCCTAGCAATTTGCCTAAGGTTGCTACTAGGCAAAGGAGGAAAAGAAATTCAGATTCAGAGGATGAAGATTAAGGTGAGGAAGATGAGGCAACTTCAAAGAAAGAGGTGGTGAAGAAGGAAAGGGTCATGAAGACCAAAAGGACTGCAGGAAGACAACCAATGTCTAAGGCCGTAACATCAACTCAATTGCCTCGAAAATCCTGATCCCAAAGAGCCAGTTGCTAAGAGCAAGAAGAGGAAGGAAAGGGTCAAGATGACCAAGGCCAGGGTTATTGGGAAGCCTTCCATGATGGAAGAGGAAGAGTCACGCACAAAGACCAAAGGCAGAAAGCTAATGGGTGATGCAATCAGATCGTGGCTGCCACATCTAAGCCCAAGGAAGCACCCAAAGCTTCCCCAATGCCAAGTTCAGACTAAAGAGGAATACTAGGAGTATTCCAGCTGCTGAGAAGAACAAGGCGCAAAGGTTCGATGTTGGATGAGGAAGATGAAGAAGGACAAGTTCGAGGAAGCTTAAGCCCAAGATACGCATCAAAATGATGCCCATCCGTGGCTGAGAACATGAGAGTCGTGAAGGACTCGGATTGAGGAATGGAGAATGGAAGATCCATATGCATCAAGGAGAAGAACTATTGTTGACTACAGGTTCCACACAAAGGAACACAGGACTTTTATGAGACCATTCTGTTAGACAAGAAGCCCATTGTCCGTGACATGAGATGGGTCGACTGAACTTCATCAAGGAGAATGAAGAGCACTATGTGGAGTGCAGTGACAGCATTGTGAGTGTGATTTGCAGATTTTGTTGCAGAAGCTCACAAATTGAATGATGAGCTTATCATGCGCTTCTACTCCACAACACATTTCTACCAGATGGGAGAATTGTTTGATGTCTCAAGGTACAAGGTACCACCAATGCTTGAGGAGGGCAAAGTGATAAATGCCCCAGAGGAGAATGAGGATGGCTTAGACATCTATGCAAATAAGAAAAAGGATCACAATTCAATGGCTCACATGTACAAGGAAATTCCAAACAAGGCATTATCAACTCACAAGTTTGGATCAGCTCACTATCTCCGTCAGGTTGCCAACCAACAATTGATTCTCGAGGCACACTTTGTTGCCCAAGTCAGTGACCATAACATGATCAGAGGGCATGCCATCAACATGTTGCATGTGTTTGATGTGCCACAAAAGTTTAAAGTCATGAGCCTGATCATTGAAACTATCAAGAGGATGCAGAGATCAAGAGGAGCTATGGATATGCACCTCGATTCAAGAGTTGATAAACTCAAAGATGGGCACAGAAAATATCGCTTGGATAAGGAACACTTTCCACTTTATCCGACTTTGAGGACAATGAGGTTGTCATGAATGAAGATGATCCACAATCAGCCAAGCTCAGGAGAAGAAAGAGAAGGCAAAGAGGGAGAAGGCTGCCAAGGTGCCAACTCAAGAGGAGGCATCTAAGTATCTCTGAAGAACAAGCAGAGCAGCTTGGTTACTTAATAGCATCAACCTTGAGGATTGAGAAGGGATTGGCCACCCTAACTCAAAACCAGGAGAGCTTGAGAGAATTATAGAACAAAAGTTCTATAACTTAGATGTAAAAGTAATCGAGATTCAGACTCACAAAGGGAGGAGCTACAAGAGAACATGAAGGAGAGGAAGGGCAAGACAACAACAAATGTGTTTGCCAGAGTGCCTAGAGCCCAGAGGTCATCACCGTGCAGGCCGACACAAGAGAAACTTCGTCTCGACCAGCTACAACCTCAGCCACCAGCTCCAAAGACCTTCATCAGCCTCCAGCTCCATCTACATCGATCAAGTCTTCGCCCAAGGAGCCATCTCTACACCACCACCAAGATCAAGCCCGAGAGTCGATCTAGCACTATGAATTTTCTATGAACTTTTGGTAACTTGTTGCCAAAGGGGAGGAAATGTATAGATCATATGCTTCGAGAGAGAGTGTGTTGCTTTTGTTCTCTCTTGCTTTATTTGGTGGTTTTTCAACTTTGTTTGCTTTTGGTTGAGATACTATGTTTGTGAGACATTGATGATCATGTGTTTGATCATAAGCTACACTTATGCATGCTTGATATTATCCTATCTATCTTATGTGATCACTCACTTTGCTTGGTGATGAGTGCATGTATTCATTGTTTATTATTTTGAGCGCCCACCAAGATGTATGTGACATGGAAGAGTAACCCATGAGCCTAATTCATTGTGCATTTGCAGTCCAAAGCAAATCTAAAACTATGTACAAATTTAGGGGAGCTCTTGCTTATCACATACTTCTCAAAGCTACGATGTTATTTAAATCTTATTATCTTTTCGGTTTTGATCTATATGTTGTCATCAATTACCAAAAGGGGAGATTGAAAGTGCAACTATCCCTAGGTGGTTTTGGTAATTATAACAACATATAGCTCATTGAGCTAATGCTATTCCAAGACTATTATTTCAGGAAAGCTCAATGAATGGCATGGCATGGATGATGAAAGTGGATCCTCAAAATACTAAGGACAAAGGATTGGCTCAAGCTCAAAAGCTCAAGACTCTTCATTTTACATTTTAGTGATCCAAGATCACATTGAGTCTATAGGAAAAGCCAATACTATCAAGAAGGGATGAGGTGTTGCTTAATGAGCCTCTTGCTTCATGTGCTTAGTGATATGCCCAAAACCCTCAACTACTTTCCCACATCCACAAATGACCTAAACTTAAAGCCAAAATCGGTCAAACCGATTCTTTCTATCCGCGCCACCGATTCCAAGTCATAGCCACCGCCACAAACCCTAAGCAAATCGGTCTTACCGATAGGGATCTCGGTCTCACCGAGATGGGGTTGCAATATCTCGCTTCCTTCGAACGCTTTCGTCTCAACCAAGTGAGCGATTTGTCCCACCGAGATTGCAAAGTAAACTCTTTGTTTCTTTTGTAACATTTCGTCTCACCAAAAGAGCAAATCGTCCCACCGAAGTTTACCGACCAACTCTCGTTAGCTAATTACCAAAATCGGTCTCACCGAAGTTTGTGTAATCGGTCTCACCGAGATTACGTTATGCCCTAACCCTAACCATATCGGTCTCACCGAGATGCATGTCATCCCAACAAAATCACTAACGGTCACTAGGTTTACTAATTCGTCCGACCGAGTTTAACTATTCGGTCCCACCGAGTTTGGTAAATTGTGTGTAACGGTTGGATTTTGTGTGGAGGCTATATATACCCCTCCACCTCCTCTTCATTCGTGGAGAGAGCCATCAGACTGAACCTACACTTCCAACTTTCCATTTCTGAGAGAGAACCACCTAGTCATGTGTTGAGGCCAAGATATTCCATTCCTACCATATGAATCTTGATCTCTAGCCTTCCCCAAGTTGCTTTCCACTCAAATCATCTTTCCACAAGATCCAAATCCTATGAGAGAGAGTTGAGTGTTGGGGAGACTATCATTTGAAGCACAAGGGCAAGGAGTTCATCATCAACACACCATTTGTTACTTCTTGGAGAGTGGTGTCTCCTAGATTGGCTAGGTGTCACTTGGGAGCCTCCGACAAGATTGTGGAGTTGAACCAAGGAGTTTGTAAGGGCAAGGAGATCGCTTACTCGTGAAGATCTACCGCTAGTGAGGCAAGTCCTTCGTGGTGACGCCATGGTGGGATAGACAAGGTTGCTACTGTGGACCCTTCGTGGGTGGAGCCTCCGTGGACTCCAAGAATGCTACCTTCAGAGGTTGAAGTCTCCACCAAAGTGGAAGTATGATAGCACCACCTATCGGAACCACGAGAAAAACATCCGTGTTCCAATTGCATTTGAATCCTCTAAACCCTTCCTTTACTTTCTTGCAAGTTGCATGCATTAATTTCCGCTGCCAATATACTCCTTGCATGCTTGCTTGAATAGTGTGATGATTGCTTGACTTGTCCTAAATTAGCCAAAATCTGCCAAACTATAAAATTGGGAAAAGGTTAAGTTTTTATTGGTCAAGTAGTCTAATCACCCCCTCTAGACATACTTCAAGGTCCTACAGACGCTTTTTACGGGTTCCTGGATAGATATCCGTCCCGCGATGCGCCATAGTTCGCTCACCACTTGATATATCGAATTCTCTTGAGAACGGGTACGAGGCGAACAACCTCTTCCACACATAGAAATGAGCCTCGATGCCCAAAAACAGCTCACTTAAGGGCCACGAAGCCCGCAATATGCGTAATGGAGGCAAGTGTAAGGTTGTGCAACTAGAGGCTATAGAACTCAGGAGCCCCTGGAGAAACGGATGAATTGGAAACTGAGCCTCTTATCAAATAAGGGACAAGGCATACCCGCTCTCCTCGAGGGACTGGGATGCTCCGCTTGTTTTCCGCTTCTTATAGGTGGCGTAGTCCGGCTCAATCAAACCATGAAGGCCGGGGAAGAAACCCTTGGTTTGGAGCGCCACTAACTCGCTGTAAGGGATCTGAGCATCTCTCCCAATCTCCTGGCTGAGGACTAGGAGGGCGAGAGGAGGAGCCGCACGATCGTCCATGATGGAATGGGTTTCGACAGATGCGCCCGATGAAAGCTCGCAAGGGAAGGTGGTGTGACTTGGATCTAGATCCTCGCCCCTTATATAGGCAGCTCATTTGTGCAGCTAGGGGATAAATAAAAATACCTTGGCTTTTCAGATTCATTCAACACGTGAAGATAGCCATTATTGGAGCGGAAGCCAAGGAGTGTGATGTTTACAAGAAGTTGACACTATTCAAACAGGGACAAAGGATTTGAAGAAGAACCCGCTTTGCAATGTCCAAGACAACCCACGCGCTAGACTCTGCTGTCATTGAAGCCTGGTCTCGGGGCTACCGAGGGAGTCCCGATTAGGGGTGTCCGATAGCCGGACTATGACCTTTGGCTGACTCTGGACTATGAAGATACAAGATTGAAGACTTCATCCGTGTCCGGATGGGACTTTCCTTGGCGTGGAAGGCAAGCTTGGCGATACGGATATGTAGATCTCCTACCATTGTAACCGACTCAGGTAACCCTAACCCTATTCGTGTCTATATAAACCGGAGTGTTTTAGTCCCAGGACTAACAACAATCATACCATAGGCTAGCTTCTAGGTTTAGC
>JAHIAM010021570.1:0-17815 GCA_021605205.1 Aegilops longissima | reverse complement strand
GTCCTTCTCCGCAGCAGCTCCTCTGCGGCCGACCGCGAGGAGACCACGACGGTGTCGACCTGGCCCAGCCGAAGGTACATCACCGGCCCGTGCTTCTTGGCCAGGTCCCGGAGTACGACCGGCGGCTGGGCCCCGACGACCTGGTGGAGGTTTCCGATCAAGGGCAGACGCCATGGGCCCGGAGGCCGCCTACTCTTGGAACTTGGTGCTAATCTGCGGCTCAGAAAGGAAGCTAGGATCACCACTGAGGCGAGAGAAACGATGAATAAGGTGGCTCCGGTTAGCTCCATGATCGACGATGCTTGCGGTCCTGCTTGGTAAAGGAAGAGCAAGAACGAGAAGCCTTTTATAAGCCTTGGGATGCCATGGTTTGAATAGGATCCTCTCCTCTGTAACACCTCGCATGTGTCACGTCACACGCACCGGTACATGGACCATCTCCACAAGTATCCTAAATTCTACAAAGTGCAGCTATTCTCAGCTCGAGCTCAAATTAATGAGCTCGGATGAACTGTAAACCCGTAAAAAATTCTACAAAGTGCAGCTATAGGGCAAAGCAAATACTTGTATAAAAATGAAAAATAAGAGCAAATTACATGGCCACTCCTAAACTTATATGGTGTCCACTCCTCCCCGTGCATAACCAAAAAATGCAGTTGCAACCAAAAAACTGATTTTATTGGTTTTTGGGACCAAAAAATACACCAACGGCACATCAAAACTTACGTGGCCACAATTTTTTTGGGTTCTTTTAAATCAGTTTTGCTATTAGTTGTGTTGCACTATTCAATTTTGTCTTTAGAAATTTTGACTACTCAAAAAATACCCATATGACCGTGTTGTCCGCAAATCATCATATCCATACAGAATATGGGGACTATGGGGGTGTTCGGGCATGTCCAGGCATGTCCGGACAGTCCTCCACATAGGATGCGGCTCATCCCGAATCATTTTTTCTCTTTCTTTATTCTTTCTTTTCTCTTTCTCTCTTCATCCTCACCAATCATATGCATTTGGCTAGACAATTTGGAAAGGATGTAGGGGACATGGTTGCATGCATGCATAAATAAAGCATCAAAACGGGTGCACCGTCACTGACTAGGTACGTCGGCGAATGTTTGGGGATCGATATTAGCCGATCATGGTTGTAGATGCTCTAAGTGTGTGCTAAAAATCCCCGCATCTCATCATATTTTTTCTTGTAATTTAATTCTTTGTGTGTTGACAACTAGGACGCACAGGTTATAGGGAGCGCCAGCAAGTAGGGCCTAGGGGTATTTCGATCACTTCAGCCTGGTCAATGGCCTTTGACCAAATGGTACTGGTGCCGATTGGCATTTTTTAGTATATGCTTAACGGAAGGATGATATTTTTGGTTAGTTAGAACTTTTAGTTACAAAACTGAGTAGTGTGACACTACTATTGGCAAAACGGATAAAAACACCAATTTTTGGGTGTAGATAAAAGGATTGGTATAGGAGTGGTATATTAGGGTCACCACTAGCAGCAGACCCAAAAACAACGTTGCCACGGAAACCACAACCACCCAATCAGAAGCTCCCAGCCGCCGAATCGCCCCCGCCGTAACCGCGACTGGCCACTGAGACGCAAGTGCTTCCCGCCGCCGGTGGGAAGAAGTCAAAGGTATTCCGCAGGCAAGAGCTTGCACAACCACGAACAGTTGCCACGGCCAGCCGGGAAACATCGCATGACCTCGCCTACGATTCCAAGTTTCCCCCAAAAGCAAACAAGTTTGCCGAGAAGAGGCCGCTTATGACCCACAAGTATAAGGATCACAAGAGTCTTCGAGGGAAGTATTTCAACCCAAACTTATTGATTCAACACAAGGGGAGCGAAAGAATATTTATAGACCTTAGCAGTTTAGTTTTTCAATTAAGCCGCACCTAGATAGATAATTTGCTTTGCACAATTTATTAGTAGCAATGTAATATGATAGCAGTAGTAGTGAAACCGTAACAGTGATAGTAATGAAATAGTAACTATTTTAAAAAAATTCTAACTATTTTTCCATTTTAGTGTTCATCAAAAAAGCTTTTGAGCACTTGGTCAAATAGCCGGTCTCCGGTTGCCAGGCGCTCGATTGCAATGTAACTAAGTATAACAACTTGTTCAAACTGTTTTTTTATTGGCAGGTTTTGCTTTTCAACGCAGGTGGGCAGCCGCGCGCGTGTGCCATTGACCAGCTGGAGATGGTTCTAACATGAAAGACGCCCAAACATGCACTAATCCACACGAGCATGGAAAACCATCATGCTTCCACGTAAAGGACAAAGAAGAACCATGTGCCGAAGAATGTTGAGCTCTTCCAATGTAGTCCGTGCGACTGCTCGGCGGCAAACGATTAATAAGTTCTTGTGACAAACTAATAATAGCAAGTGCTATAGACGCGACGCCTCTGAACTTGTAGATGAATGGCTTCAAATTAACTGATAAGTCTGTATAATTGACTTGAAGTGCACTGCACTGAGGGCATGGCCAATGCATAGCCCCAGGGTGATGCCTTACATGCCATGTAGGATCGGATAACAGAAAAAGTAGGTTCGGATGAGGAAGCGGGATCCTCTCCAGGAGGCGGGTGCTTAGAGACAAAAAGTGTGGTCCACTGCATAAAGTTGAAAAAGTTGAAATAAAAAAAAGGGATGCATGTGTAGTGAGAGTCACTTTCTATTCTTTGATGAGGTCCACTAATAGTAGATTGCATTGGGGAAAAAAAATCAATACATATGCTTCAAATTACTTTTTGTCATGAGGCATATATATCCATATGCTACCATTGTACAATGCCCTGAGGAGGCGTTTGTCAAAGCACGTGCAGGCTCTAGCAGCACATGTGCACGACCCAGGAGGTAGCGGTTTTCTCAGACAAGTCTCGTCAACTGACTGCAGCGGTGGCTGTCAGGACGTCAGTTAACAATTTTATCATTTGGCCCGCGTGGAACCATGGCCATGATCAAATGGCATCGACGACCGAGAGAGCCGCGCTTAGTTACAATTTTTTTATTCCCCATGTCCATTATTGAACTAGTATAAACTAATTGTTCGCTCCCAGACCCACCCCCTTCAAATATTTGAAAATAAACTAGTATACGAGTTTGATGTATGTGATCCTCATATTAATACGTATTAAAAATTTTGGCCTTTGTTCTTGCAAATATTTTGGCCTTCTTAATTCAAAACAGAAAATACGCCGCCTTGAAGCATCACAGGAGCAGCTTGCCTTGGAACGGCTTGCCATCTGTTACAAGGATCAAATTTCCTGAATGGTAATGTACAGCGGTGTTTAACAGCTACGTATAAGCCATAGCCTACCTTTTTTACATGCATGGAAAATGATAGAGACGTCGGTCAAACCATGCATTAGTTCAAGCGCTGCCAGACAAACACAAAACCGTCAATCTTCCAAATAACTTGAGTAGCAAAAACCGAAAGTCAAAAAACACATGAGTGGAAAAATCAGAAGTCAAAAACACACAGTTCGCTCCAAGATTTTCCAAACGCAAGTCACCATTCGCACGTCCAAGTCACAGCTGATAATGACGAAGTTGTATGCACGTGACTTTTCTGAACTTGTACACGTCGGCTTCAGATTAGATGACTAGTTGTATAAGAGCAAGTACAATTAATAGAATGACGTAGGCAGGTCATAAGACTTTAAATATTATAATTTGGATGAGTCGGCGGAGAGAAAAGAAGCGGCCATCTTGATTAACAAAAAAATTATCAGTAGACGTCTTTCCTTAACACTTTGTGATAGGGGAAGATGGACCATGTATCAAAAAGTAGTAAAAAATTATATGTAACTACTATACTTGCCAGCTATAAGGCTGATTATAGATGACGTGGCAAGATCATATAGCCAACAGCTGGCAATACTATTAATCATGCTCTAAGTCTTGCTTTTTTTGAAAATGAGGTTAATCCTCGGCCCGACCTTGACAGCTCTCCCGACACACTGGATGCTAGCGCTGTAGTGGGGTTCACAGATGGAGCAAGTGGGGATGGGTAGATAACCACCAATATATTATTAGTTTCATTGGATAAAAAATACGTCATTTTTAACAAACCACAAGGACCAACAAATAGTTGCCCCAACATAATGTCAAATAGGAGTTGCCACCCGAAAGAAAAAACATAATATCAAATATTAAAATTTATTAAGATCAGACAACTACGTGTTGCCAAATACTCCATCAGTTCACAAGTATAAGATGTTCTAATTTTTTCCTGAATCAGATGTGTATAGTTGTTCATTCATTTGACTCCGTAAATAACTCAAACGTTCGGACTGACTGGCACTCCCCACATCCAGCGCAAATCTGAGGAGGATATGGAGACGCCCGGACACACTCGGACGCGTCCGCCATGACGGATTCGGCCCATGCTGGCCCGCCCGATCCCACATAAAATTGACCCTATACCCACTCCGGCCGAAACCATAGCCGCATTCCACCCCACTCCCTCGCCTCCGGTCCACTCCCTCCGCCCACAAGCTCCTGTCCCATGATCACCTACCCTCTCTGGCATGCCGGGTAGCGGATCCGAGTCCTACACCTCCAGATCTATTGACCCCGAGCTCATTCCACGCGGACCCAAGGATAAGATGACCGTCCACCTTGCGCTCCGTCGCTCCTGAGAGGAGGCCGCCTAACGGCAGCACTCGAACTCCTTCTGTCAGGGATCCATTGCATCGTCGCTGTGGTCCGCCTGGCGTCCGAACACGCTGCCGGAAGCGCAATCGCTTTGTTGGCGCATCGAGGCGGAGGTGAGCGCATGGTGGTCGGTCGACGCAAATGTGGCACGGCGTTCGCGCCGTCCGAGGTAGCGGGCGCGGGAGGCGGCGGCAGCCCTCGCGGCTATGGACATTGGCGAGGCACAGTCGCATTCTCCGACGCCCTGTGTGGTGCACGGCCAATCCGGGTGCCGCAACCGCGTCGTGGTGGACGTCGCCGGCTCCTGCCAAGTCGAATCCATCATTGATCTCACGTCCATCGAGACCATGAAGGTTCCGGACTCCAACGCAAAAGAGTAGGGCGTCATGGAAGACAACGTCGCCTTGATTCCCGTGAGTCGGTTCGTGTCCCATGTCTACCTCACCGACGACCGGACCAACACTCTGAGGGTTGCAGCTGGCCGCCGGACATGGGCACGGGGAAGCCGGACAAACTGCGCTTAGAGTAGGTTTTATGTTGCATGTAGTATTACGGATTTAGTGATTTAGCTAATCCGACCCATCAAACGTCTGTTGATTTATGTAGACAAAATGAAAGATAATTAATATTTTGCTTGCTATGTACGTGGGACACTCTACTAGTCAGTGAAATAGGAAAAATCTGCGCTACTGCAAAATCTTCTCGCTAGCTACCAACCACTAACCTTACTTTCCAACGGCTGAAAGTTCAGAGATAGACTGCGCCGATGACCAACTTCTATAAATTTGTTTTTAAACTTCGGAGACTGGCATGGATGTTGACTTAGACTAGTCGTGTGATCTTCTTACACGTTGCTGGACTTTAATGACACGTTTTTGGACCTTGCAAAAAAATAGACACGTTTTTGGACTTTAATGGTTCCGCATTTAACAATCCTCTGTGCTCATATGGTCATCTTCGTAAATATCGTCGTACGCTTGTCACATATTCCCGGTCAATGTCATACTGGATCTATACTTCTATAAAGCTTCCGAATTTTTTAGTACTACTCCAACTAAAAAAATATATGTATACTTCCAAGCTAACGTAGCTTCCATCGTGGTGCAGCTACCGAAGTACTCGTATGAAGGAAATCTCACCCGTCCGACTCACTACTATTCGTCACCTTTTCCTTTATATACTCGATGGTGGCGGCAAGTAGTAGCTCGTCACCGAGCCAACATCCCATCAAAAATTAAGCATCCACAAGGGTTAACACAAGAGGGAGAAAGAAAGAGACACAGAGAAGGCAGAGGATGCTGACATTCACTGCTGCACTCCGGCATGTTCCAGTGCTCGACCAGCCGACGGCCGAGCCATGGCGGCGACTTTCCCTGCACCTGCACTCTCAGCGTCGACCATGTGGTAATCATGTTCTATCAATCTCCTCACCTGAATCCATGCATGGTTGAGAAAGAACTTGAGCACGCTCACGTTCGCATCAAGAACTGTTTTGATGGACACTTTTGTTACATCTTCATATAAATAGAGTTCCTTCTATGATTCTTGTCTACTCTCCACATAAGGTATGGAGTGATGTTGATCTAGACCTTTAGGCTGGCCGGAGAAAATTGCATACTGCATGTGAATCTAATACTGATATGTGCTTGAGTTGACAATTTTAAATCGGTATAAACTTCATATGACTTTGTTATTTTCCATTTGTCATGTATGATATTTAGGGTTGGTGCTAATTAGCAAATCACCATCCTATCTGGAGGTAGATGTGGGTGAATGGAAAGTTGATGAGTACAGACAACGCACGGTGAGCATATCTACATTTGAATTAACTTATTTTGAGCAGAACAGTTGCCTACTGCATGAGCAGAAGCTGACAAACATATACTACTATATTAAACGCTGATCAAAAGAAAATGTCGATGTTCCTAAAGGATGAACCGAGCGAGATGAGACAGATGATCGATGACATAAGAACGGCCCTGGCGTCATTGGGTGATGATGAGACGTCAATGAGTGTTTCAGCCTATGACACAGCATTGGTCGCCCTTGTCAAGAACCTTGACGGAGGTGATGGACCGCAATTTCCCTCGTGCATCGACTGGATTGTTCAAAATCAACTACCAGATGGTTCGTGGGGTGATCCTGCTTTCTTCATGGTCCAAGATCGGATGATCAGCACCCTGGCATGTGTGGTGGCAGTGAAGTCTTGGAACATTGACAGCAACAACTTGTGTGACAGGGGTAAAAAGATTAATGGCTGGATTCTTTGTTTTTTTTATCAGCGACTGACCTTGTTTATTTCAAATGAAGGATCATATATCTAATGTAGATTGGACCTTTTCTGTTGTAGGAGTGTTATTTATCAAAGAAAATATGAGCAGGTTGGTAGAAGAGGAACAGGACTGGATGCCATGCGGCTTTGAGATTAACTTCCCAGCACTCCTAGAGAAGGCCAAGGACCTGGACTTGGACATCCCTTATGATCACCCTGTTTTGGAAGAGATATATGCCAAGAGGAATCTGAAGCTCTCTAAGTATGCATACTTAGCTACATGCGTGTGATAAACCTTGTTTTATACATTGAGTTGAGTAGTCTATGTATATTAATTAAGTGATAATTAACCTCACTCTGAAATTGTAGGATACCTCTGGATGTGCTGCACGCCATACCAACGACCCTACTCTTCAGCGTCGAGGGAATGGTAGATTTACCATTGGACTGGGAAAAGCTACTCAGATTGCGGTGTCCGGATGGATCCTTCCATTCCTCACCTGCTGCCACAGCTGCTGCCCTCAGTCACACCGGTGACAAGGAATGCCATGCGTTCCTGGATAGGCTCATCCAAAAGTTCGAGGGGGGAGGTAATTAAAATCACTACTATTACTTCTTGTACAACCAACACGATCGAATGCAAACTTAGGTAGGAAAGGCCTCTTCAATTGGTCAATAATGAAACAGAATTTTACCAAAACAGCATTGGTCAATACTAACATTGCCATTCACATAAATTCCCTTTTTTTTACTAGTGCCATGTAGCCACTCAATGGACACTTTTGAGCAGTTATGGGTGGTCGATCGGCTGATGCGTCTCGGGATATCAAGGCACTTCACAAGTGAAATTCAGCAGTGCTTAGAGTTTATTTACAGGTAACATAAACAACTTCCATCTAACTGGAAATACACGATGTCCTAACAAATCTAAATATTTATTCTGTTTTTAAAATGGAATGCTACTATAGAGTAGTAGTGTTTTCCTTTAAGACTGCTAATAGGGTACTAGTTTAAGACGAGGCGTATATCTACACTTTGAACAGGCGCTGGACTCAAAAGGGACTGGCTCACAACATGCACTGCCCAATCCCGGATATTGATGACACGGCCATGGGCTTCCGTCTCCTCCGTCAGCATGGCTACGACGTCACTCCATGTAACTAATATTTTGTTAGTCAAATTTATGATAGAAGCTAGATTCGAAATTTGAGAAGCGCTTTGGCATGCATGGGTACTATGCCATGCTGGATCGAGTTTTACTAATGTGCATCTACAATGCAGCTGTGTTTAAGCACTTTGAGAAGGATGGCAAGTTCGTCTGTTTCCCAATGGAGACCAACCACGCTTCTGTTACCCCAATGCACAACACTTACCGTGCATCTCAGTTCATGTTCCCTGGTGACGACGACGTCCTGGCTAGGGCCGGCCGCTATTGCCGTGCATTCCTTCAAGAGAGACAATCCTCTAACAAGTTGTACGACAAGTGGATCATCACCAAGGACCTGCCGGGCGAGGTATGTGCCAACACATTCAAGTTAATTATGTATGCCTCAAGCCCGCTACCACTTAGGTTCCATTGTTGAGAACAGAGTATTGAGCAACTCTACTTGCAAAATCAGGTCGGGTACACGCTAAACTTCCCATGGAAAGCAAGTTTGCCGCGAATTGAAACAAGGATGTATCTGGATCAGTACGGTGGCAACAACGATGTTTGGATTGCCAAGGTCCTTTACAGGTAAAAAAAATAGATAACCAAATTATCCTTAGTTAGAATAACTCTTCATTATAGGAACCAAAGGAAAATGTTGATCTTTTGGGATAATTTAATATGCAACAGTATTTTAATCCTAAACTTGATCCATGTATCCAGCAAAGTGACATACATTGAGTGCATAGAAAAAATAACCATGAAAGCAGTTTAAATTCAGGAACTTCTCATGTACAAAATGTGGAATGAGGCTCTATAGGTAATAACCATCCTATGTAGTATTCAACTAACATGTGACACTATAAATGCAGCTTCTATAGAATTTATGGTAGCCAAATATTTGTCACACCTTTGTTTCTGACAATTATCATTTCAGAATGAATCTTGTGAGCAACGACCTGTACCTTAAAATGGCTAAGGCTGATTTCAGAGAATATCAAAGACTCTCCCGAATTGAGTGGAATGGCCTCAGAAAGTAAGTCATGAACATTCTTGCTACGTCTCTATCCTCAAATTCAATCAACTAGCTAACAAATTGACCACTAGATTCTTACATGAGACTTGAGAGTATATGCACAGGTGGTATTTCAGGAACCATCTACAGAGGTATGGTGCGACTCCAAAGAGCGCGCTGAAGGCTTACTTCTTAGCTTCAGCAAATATCTTCGAACCCGGCCGAGCAGCAGAGCGTCTTGCATGGACTCGCATGGCGGTGCTTGCTGAGGCGGTTACAACTCACTTCCGACACATTGGGTATGTATGCAGCCTCATAGTTTCCCCTCTCCGGAATCTGGTTTTAGTGATGATCGATGCAAAATGTTTGTGCAATTCATTGCAGGGGTCCATGCTATTCAACAGAGAATCTTGAAGAGCTTATCAACCTTGTTTCCTTTGATGATGTTTCCGGCGGCCTTCGTGAAGCGGTAAAATTCAACAAACCACTACACTTGAGATGATATTGAACTTTTACCAGATATGAAATGGCCGAACCTCTATTTTCTTTGGTAACTACAGTGGAAGCAGTGGCTTATGGCATGGACTGCAAAGGAGAGCCATGGATCCGTTGATGGAGATACAGCATTGCTGTTCGTCCGCACCATCGAGATCTGCTCAGGAAGGATTGTTTCAGCCGAGCAGAAACTGAACCTTTGGGATTATTCCCAGCTCGAGCAGCTCACCTCTTCCATCTGCCACAAGCTTGCCACAATAGGTCTTTCTCAGGTGCGTATGTACAAGCATTGCATTCATATATCCATGTAGTACCTCCGTTTGAGTTGTATATGATTTATCAAACTATAACTAAAAAATGTTCAATGGGGTAAAACAGAATGAGGCAAGTATGGAGAACACAGAGGACTTACACCGGCAAGTGGATTTGGAGATGCAAGAACTATCTTGGCGTGTTCATCAGGGTTGCCATGGCATCAATAGAGAGACCAGACAGACATTTCTCAACGTGGTGAAAAGCTTCTATTACTCGGCTCATTGCTCACCTGAAACAGTTGATAGCCACATCGCAAAGGTCATATTTCAGGATGTCATTTAGGAACAACCCTCTTTCTTTCTTTTTTTGACATGAGGAAGAACCCTCTTTTGTCCATGTTAGAATAATTAAGCACAATTTGTGCTATGTTCCGGCATGTTACATGTCTGTAAATCTTTTTCCGAACCTGCAAGGACTGCACATGAATATATAGATAGAAAGCTAACAAGGTTCCAAATGACATGGTACATGTGTAAGTTGTACAGAAGTTTGCTGCTATAAATATACTCCCTCCGTTCCTAAATATTTGTCTTTTTAGGAATTCCAATAAGTGATTGCATACAAAGCAAAATGAGTGAACTATACTTTAAAATATGTCTACGTACATCCGTATGTTCCAGTTCATTTGAAATGTTTAAAAAGACTTATATTTAGATACGAAGGGAGTACATGTACACGCCCCTGTAACCTACAGTGGGAAAATACAATGCAAATAACATGCATGTTAGAGTAAGTTTCCTGCTTGCTTGTTTCTTTATTCCCTTTCTTTCCCTTTTGTAGCACTAGTGCACAAATGTTTACGCACACCTTAATTGATGGCACGCCACTTTCAATCCACACCATCGCTATTTTTTAAAAACTACTGGTGGCATGGGCGTATTTCGTACGCCGCCACTATGGCGTTACTCGTGGCGTGTGAGTAGACAATTACGCCACAACCATGTGTGTGGGCCCAACAGCCTACCAAGTCACAAACATTATTGATGGCATGTCAAAGACTCGACACACCACTGGTTAGGTACCTAGCTGTGGCGTGGGCTAAATGGACACGCTACTGGTTTATTTTTCGTCCATGTGTTTCGGACCCAAATATCTGAGGTGCGGGATGCGAGTCACACACCACTACCTGGTCTTTGTTTTACTTGGCTAGAAACCTAGCACATGCTCTGTCTAAGTCTAGTCACCCCCTCTTCCTCTCGAGACCAGCCGACGGATCTGGCAAAATAAGGTTGCCCCCTCCTCGCCACCATCGGAGCTCGCCGCCCTGATACCACGAAAGTTCGATCACTGCCTCTCTTTCCCCTCACTCTTGTGCCATTTTATCCAGCAGGCCTCCCTCGTCGCTGGTTGCGCCCAATTTGCTGTGTTGTTATAATGGATACATTTTTTTGGCAGGGGTTATAATGGGTATATTGATTGATATATAGTCTAAGATGATATGCTTAGTGTGGAATCCTGTAATTATATGCTAAGTTACAGGAATGTTGTAGGAATGACCTTGCCTCGTCCCCAAACGCGGCCAATATATGTTGTAGGAATGATAAAATTTTGGATGAGTAATCCATAGATTGATATGCTCAGTGTCGATTGTTAATTTCATAAATTTAGTTCGAGAACGTATCATATATAGTAGTATGCATGACAAGTGCTTGGTGCCCCCAATTTCTAGTAATTTAGTTCTCAAATGCGATTATGAATGTGTGTATGTGGGTATCTTCTAGGCCTCTCCTTTTGAGAGAAAAAATCATTGTATTTATAGATGGAAATCAATTTGAGAGTATAGATTATATATATTTTTACAAATTATGGAAAGAAGAATCCATATTCATCTGGTATGAAATTATATTATGTGTTTATGTTTTATGAATTTGTAAATACGAATGTGTACTATATTTTTCTTGATCAATATTTAGACATTGTACTTTCTTTGTAACAGGATATGACAGGCCAAGTTTGCAAGTGGCTGATTGTTCAGTGTTTATCTTGTGGAGGGTTTCTCAGTTCAGTGGTAACGAGCTATTTGTTTCCGTACTTTCTTCTCTCTCTCTCTCTCTCTCTCTCTCTCTCTCTCTCTCTCTCTCTCTCTCTCTCTCTCTCTCTCTCTCTCTCTCTCTCTCTCCCCCGTGTGTGTGTGTGTGTGTGTGTGTGTGTGTGTTTCTCGTTGTTGCACTAATTGTCCCATGCAACATATGGTTACGGTTCAATGAACTTACATGAGAGTGTGCTCTTCGAGCGTATTGGGGACCCGTACAATGTTGAGTTAAAGAAAGGACTAGCAATGCCCCGCATGGGAGAATGATGGGACCGTTTCATCACCCACAATGGTCTCACTTGAGATGAAATAATTTGTTTCTCCTGAAGAGGACAATGGCCTAGGATGTCTGTTCTCTTTGTCGATGATGGCGAGACCAACCCAGTTGATGATACTGGCTTCGCCCAAAGAATCAAGCTCAATGAAGATGAGATTGGTGGCATTTTAACACATGGCACACCACCATCAGTATGTCTTGTTACTAGTGGCGTGAGAGCCCACATGTCATCACTGTTCTTTTTATCAATGGTGCCATATTGTTGGCATGGGGATGACACGCCACCAAGTCTATTTTTGGCACGCCATCACTACCGTTTTCTGCACTAGTGTAGAAAGGTCAAAGTACATACATTAAATGAAATGAACCCTTACAAGAACTTCAGGATACACATTAATCATTTACTGAATAATCATTAAACTCATTTCAAAGTTTTTGTTGAATATTTTTCAAAATGCGCATTGAATTTTTTTAATACAAAGTGAACATTTTTTAATACACATTCGAATTTTTTTCAAAACTTTCATTTGCATTTTTATAAAATAAAACGTGGAGACATTTCTAGTATGTTGCAAAAAAACTAAATGGCAGGAATATTTTTATATTCTAAGGATATTCAAAAACTGTGTGAACAATATTTACATTTAATAAATATTTTGTGAAAATGTGATTATTAAAATAAAATACATACAAGGTGCACAATTTCTGTGTACTGCTTGAGCATTTACCAAATACACGTTGAAATTATTTTAAATAGATGATACTCATTTTAAATAAATCCATGATGAACATTAAACAAATGCACATTGAATATTTTTTTAAATATATTGTGAAGAAATCTGAAACACACATGGAACATTTTCCAAAATTAATGAACATATTTTTAAATTATTCAAATATGTTTAAATGGTCACAAACATTTTTTTTTGCAAAGATATAAAATCTATTATAAAGATTCACCTCAAGTCCAAAACACCTAAAAAATAAAAATAAATTACATCGACGTCTATGGACAACGGAACGACCATTGCCGCCATCAGAACTAGCAGCCGACATGCCGCTGTCGCCGCTCCCATATCTGAGCCGGCTTGATTTTGTGAAGACAGTCGGGAGTTTTCGTACACGTGCCCCTAAGGACCAGTGTTTCGGAACCGTAGTCGTCGTCATTGAATCCTTGAATCGATCTGAAGAACCGGACACCAGATCTCGTTGTTGCTTACGCATGACGAGAAACCCTAACCTCGCCGCTCCGAGGAGCTAGCAGGAATCTGCGCGGGAGCTCCGTCTAATCTGTCCCGATGAACGAAATTGAGGAGGACTGGAGCCCGGAAGACTGACTCGAAGAAGAAGCGTCGCCATTCGTCCGAACGCAGCCCTCGCCAGAACAAAAACCCTACCTATCTAAGTCGAGCCACCTGGAATACCCTCTCCGACACCGGCCGCCCGAGCGGCAGGCGAGGCGAGGGGTGCAAATCCACGGGCTTGCCGAGAGAGATCGAAGGGAGTAAGGTTTTCCCTTGCTCGTTGCCAGGTGAAAGAAAAAGCCCACCTTCTTTTTTTGTTACAAACATTTTTAAAATCTCACAAACATTTTTAGAATGGTATGACCCATTTTTTAAAATTGTGCAAACAACATTTGACATTTCACAAACATTTTTTGAAATGCAAACAGCCTAATTTTAAACGCCCTGAATAATTTTTTAAATGTCATGAACAATTTTCTGATTGTTACGATTTTCTCTGTAAATAACACAAACAAAATGCTATATTTGAGGAACATTTATAAAGTAAAAATTTTATTAGGCATCACCCACCGAACTAATCAGCACTAATCAACGGAAAACCAATATAATGCTCATTGTGTCTTGTCTGATGCATGCACAGGCGACACCCCAGCGCGAGAACTGAGCCTGCCCTCTTTACTACAACGAGACAGCCGGTATTGTAAACATCTAAAATGTTTTCTAAACAGGTTTTTACATTTTTTTACTGGTTTTGCAGTCTCTTTTTACTTTTTCATCTTATATTTTATTATTTTTTCTATTTCTGTTAAACTTTTCATTTCTTTCCGTTTTTTTATTTCTTTTTACCTTCTTTTTCTTTTTCCTTTATATCATTTCCAAAAGTGTTTACGTTTTTTTAAAATGCTCGGATATTTAATAAAATGTTCAACCTTTTATAATAATTTGTTTTTAAAAAATTGTACATAAATTCGAAAAATGTTTAGGGAATTGCAAAACCATCCATGTTTTTGAAAAAAAATCAGAATGCCAAAAAATGTTCCCGTTTTCGAATTTTCCTCAACAACTTGGAAACTATATGTGTTTTCCAAAAAACAATCGGAAATCCAAAAGAAATCCGAGTACAGAATTTTGTTCGCTAATACCAAAGAGGTTTGTGTTTTCAGAAATAATTCAAAAACTTAAAAATTGTCGGCTGTTTTTGAAAAATTATTTATGATTTCAAGAATTTTCTGTATTTTGAAAAATTGTTTGTACTTTTCTAAAATTATTCGTAATTGCTAATACTGTTCAGATTTTTATAAAAGTATTTTAAATTAAAAAATATTTGTGGTTTCAAAAAATATTGGGCATTTGAAAATTTGTTCACAATTCTAATTAAAATATTGAAAAAGTTCGAAGGATTTTCAAAACCAGACACTGCTCGGTGTTCTTAAGTTCTGTTGGCTAGCAGCATGACCATCAAGAAATAGCAGGTCATGATTTTTATGTCGCGGCACAAAACACAACTTGCTTTGGTGTGAGCGGGCCGGCCCAGTCACATTGCAACATGTCGCAAATTCAATTGTATAGGAGCTCCAAGGAGCAACTAGGTGGCGAGTGCTCCTTGGAAGCCTCCCAACTATCATATGGGCGTAGGTTGAGAGTGCGCCACTTGGCGCGCTCTCAGCCGCTGCAACGTGTCGCGCTCTGGCGCTCTCTTCGGATATTTTTTATATTTTCGCACGCGTTTCTGGCTTTTTACACGGGTTTTTGACTTTTTGGTTTTCCTCCCGTCTTCCTTAGCTTTTGGACAAAAAATAATTTTAATAAAAAATTGCACGAAAAAACACATTTTTTTTTTGCTTCTGCGAGAGGCATGGTTTTGCTTTTGCGAGAGGCACGGCCGTGCCTCTCGAAAACGAAAAAAATAATGAGTTTTCTGTTTTCTTTTTCCGCTAGAGGCACGGTATTACTTCCGCGAGAGAATATGTTGTGCTTTCACGAAAGGCACAACCGTGCATCTCGAAAACAAACAAACGTGTTTTCTGTTTTTTTTCCTTCCGCATGAGGCACGGTTTGCCTCCAGGAGAGGCACGGTCGTGCCTCTTTCAGAAAGGAAAAAAAATATGTTTTCTACTTTTTTTCCTTCCGTGAGAGGCACATTTTTGCTTCTGCAAGAGGTATGGTTGTGCTTCGCGAGAGGTATGGCCGTGCCTCTTACGGAAAGCAAAAAATATGCTCCTGGTTCGGTTTTTTCGTCCGGTATTTTTTGTTATAATGAAAAAAAGTTCGTCAAAACCTGTCGGCATGTGATCTTGTTTGAAGATCTTGAGGCGAGGAATCCAATGATGAGAACGGATTAAGATTTGAACGCATGGTTTAAGAGATACACCATTTTGAATAAATGAATGTACGAAAAAAAGGAAAAACTCTTAGCTTGCGATAATGTGCGCATACAATGCACCACTTGTTACAATCTAAGAAGGTGTGAGTGATGTTTGAAAGAAGTACTTCTGAATTAGTGATTTTGGAGCTCCCATAATCAACCGCACAATATAAAAAACATGTTAGCGGGCCGGAGTGCCTGAATGCATGTCGGTGTAGGAGGACATGGGTGCCCCTAATTGGGACTTACGGTGCCAGCTCGGGAAGCTGGCGCTCACACAGTTGCTACAGATGGTAGCTCCCGCAATCACACAGTCACTCACTTGACTTGCTCACTCCTCTTCACCTATAAAAAAAGCTCACTCCCCTTTGCGTTAAAAAGAAACTTGCTCAGTCCCCTAAAAAAGGAATTTGCTTGGTCGGTCAATGGTTGACCAGTTGACTTTTGAATCATACAATTTTATAAGAAAAATATCCCAAAAATTCGAAAAAAAGAAAAAAAATCATAAATTCTATTTTTCGTGGATTTTAAAAATAAATTCACAAACTTAAGAAAGTTCACAAATTTGAGAAAGAGTTAGTCGATTTTGAATTTTTTTATAAATTTGAATAAGTTCATCAAATTTACAAAAAGTTCGTGTATTTTGAAAATCTTAAATTTTCAAAAAAACATTGATTTTGAAAAGAGTTCATGTCTTTTGAGAAAGAAAAAGGAAAAATAAAAAAATGAAAAAAAATGAAACCTGTCCAGAAAAACTGAAATAAAAATGGAAAAAGAAAATATAAAAAGGAAAAGGAAAAAATATGGAAGAAAAGAAACGTAAAAAGAGTGAAAAAACCAAAACAAAATACCGGTCCTGAAAAAATCCATAATGAAAATAGAAAAACCCAGCTGGAGAAAGTATAAAACTAAGAAAATAAAATATATTATCAGGACGTGTGGTCTACTGGTTGGTTATAGTGAGTTACAATTAAAGTGGAGGTCGTTAGTTTGAATCTCTCCCGTGCAAGAATTTTTGTGTATTAAACCAGGGAAAAAATAGTGAAATTGGGTTGGCCCAGCGCCAGGGGTGGGATGTGCACTAGTTTGCCAAATGGCCTATAACCGCCCGCTGAAGCACTAAATACGAAATGCCGTTGGACATAAAGCTCGAGCAAGCGATGTATAGCACAAGAGCTCCTATTGGAAGTTCTATGCGGCAAACTGTCGTTGTTTCGCACAACGCGCGCTTTGACTGGTCGGCCCGATGGGGACTAGACCATGCTCCGTAGCGATTCATCGACAGTGCAGTGACTCGGTCGAGTAGTGTAGCGCCTCAACCAAAAGCTAACGGTTTTTTGGTGTTCGGTTGATTTTTTATTCTTTTTTCAAATGATAGACAAAACATACTATAATACTATTCACAAATTTGAAAACTAGATACTTTAATGCAGAGTTGAGACTGAGAAATTTGTAGCTGTTTCAGTGGGGAAACGTGCAAGAGTCATTTTTTTAGATAAAAATGCTCGATTTGAAGACTGAGAAATTTGTAGCTCGTAAAGTTTCAGTGTAGCTCGGCCTACACAGAGCCTGCTATCTGTGCTATCCGTCAGTGTATGGAGATATGTGCTAGCAGAGCATCATCAACAGTGGCTGCAGGGACTTTGCAGTAGCAGCGCAATTAGCAGGCTTTTGTAAGCAGAAAACAGGTATGGCAGGTCTGGCCTGGCAGGTTGAAGTGACAACGCATAGACCGGTGCATGCACTCCAACTCCCTGAAAAGTTGTTTTTAAATAAACTCTCTAAATTTCTTTGACATGCATGCACAGCCACACGTTGGGCCTCTCTCCTAAAATCAGTCTCACATGCATGCACAAGTTCAGAGGTTCACGTGATCGGGACACTTCCATTATTTTTTTATGTAAAAATGGGGCAGCCAACACACAATAATAATTTGTTATTTTTGGAGCGGCAGTCACGGAATAATAAAATGGATGATGTGTC
>JAHIAM010021565.1:0-13931 GCA_021605205.1 Aegilops longissima | reverse complement strand
CCCAAAACCCATCTAAGTCACTTCCATGTTCTCGTCGTCGATCACGATCGTGGGGGAAAATAACCTCATTTGGAGCTTCCTAGCCCTTCTACCTATAAATACATCTCCTCCAACCGGATCAATTCCCCAAACCCTAGATAAATCCTCCGCCCCGACACGTCCACGATGACGTTCCCCCCACCCAAAGCCAACCAGGGCGCCACATGGCCCTGCCCCACCCAACAAGCCAGGGCCCCTGGGCCATTTCTTCCCTCCCCCGCCTGGGGCCCCGCCCGCTCCCTGGCCCCGCCGCCCCGCCGGGCCGCCGGCTTCCTGCCACGGGCTCGGCCCCCCACGGCCATCCCGGCCCCCCGGCCAGGGCCCCTCTCGGTTTTCCCCCGATTTCCCGGGCCTTCCTCAGCCGATCCGATCCGGATCCAGGGTTGATTTTTCCTCCCCAATTCATCTAAGTCTTTATTTTGATAATTTGTTGCATTTTCTCATGCCATAATTCGATATTGCCCGTTTGCGGTAATATGTCAACATGTTCCCAGAGTAGATCATTTCATCTCATTGCATCATTTTAATTTAGCTCATCTTGAGCCCAAATGCTGTTAGAAGAGGGCTATGGATGTTAGTTTCGCTTTCAATGTAACATGCACTTTGTCATTTTTCCATGATTGATTGTGCACCCTATGATCTTGAGTCCCATGTGTTTTGTAATATGCCATGCCATCTTTCCGAGGTGTATGCCATGTATTTTGTGATCTCTGTGGTGACAGAAAGCATGCAAACTAGGCTTCCTGATGTTGCTGATTTCAGCCCTGTTTTTTGATATTTTTATGCCATGTTAACTTGATGCTACCGAAATCCATGCATATTTTGAGATACTTCAAAGGATGTTTTGAACATATGGTTATGCTCATCCATCCATGCCTTTGTTTGCAATTATGGAGTGCCATAGCTTGAGTCAATCGAGCTCTACTTTTGCTATAAAATGTTTCCTGCATTGTTTACATGTTATTCAATTTTGCCAAGGTTGTTGTAGTTGATCCGTATGCTATGATGTTGTTCTTGCCATGTATATCTTCTATGCTATGTCTTCTTGATGTATGTATGCTTAGTTTATCATGTAATGCTCTGTAGTGAGTGCTTTGAGCTCTAAACATGCCTTCTTGTTATCTGTTTTTGTCATGCCCTGTTGTGAATCTGTTAACTAAACTTGCTATTTTGACATGGGTGTTACTATAGTTTCGATCCTTTTGGCTTATGGTCAAGGGACTTTTGTTCTATGCTTTGAGTAGATTCATGCCATGCCTTGTTTTGCTATTATAAGTTCCAGCATGTTGTTTTCTTACTCAACATTTCTTCGATGCTGTTTTGACATGTTCAGAATTTCTCAAGTCTATGAAGTTTATGTTTTGCATTTTGCCATGCTTGTTTGGACCTGTTATGATGTGAATTAGCCGTAGCTCAGTGTTCATCTTTTGTCAAGCATCTTGAGTAGATCACTGATATACTTTGTTGGTAATGGATGCAGTAGCATTTCTGCTTGCCATGTGGCATCATGTCATAATGGCAGATTTGTGCCATTCTTGTTTTGCTTGTCATTTGCAAACCGTGCATCCGATTCCGTGATCTTTATATCGATTTCAACCGAAATCATCTCATCTTTCCAGGGCATACTTGGTTTGTCAAGTTGATGCCTGGTTCATCATTTTCCTTCCGGAGCGATACGCATTGCATATCACATCTCGCATATCATGTCATGTTTTGCATCATGTTGCTTGTGCATGGCACCGTGATTTATTGTGGTTCTTTTGTTTGTTGCTTTGGGTAGAGCCGAGACGAGTACGTGAACGAGGAACCTGTTGAGAACGCTACGAGGATCAAGCTTTTGACAACTCGAGAACTTTGCGCATGATGACCATACTTAAATCACTTCTATCTTTGCTATGCTAGTTGCTCGCTTCTTTGCTATGCCTATGCTACGATGCCTATCACTTGCTTATCATGCCACCCATATTGCCATGTCAGCCCTTAACCATCCTTTCCTAGCAAACCGCTGATTGGCTATGTTACCGCTGTTTCAGCCCTCTTATAGCGCTGTTAGTTGCGTGTGAAGATGAAATTTGTTCCTTGTTGAACATGGAGATGTTGTTCCTTGTTGGAACATATTTACTTGTTGGGGATATCACAATATATCTGCTATAATTAATGCATCTATATACTTGGTAAAGGTGGAAGGCCTGGACTTATGCCTGGTGTTTTGTTCCACTCTTGCCACCCTAGTTTCCACATACCGTGTTATGTTCCTTGATTTCGCTGCTCCTTACAGGTTGGGTGATTTATGGGACCCCTTGACAGTTCGCTTTGAATAAGACCTCCAAGGCCCAACATTGTTTTACCATTTGCCACCTGTTTTTCCCTGGTTTTCGCGAGCCCGAGGGTCATCTTTATTTTAACCCCCGCCGCCTCCTTCGAGTGCTGGTCCAACTTGAGCGATGTCCGGGCGCCTTTGGCAATCAGTGGTCTATGCCAACCCGGTCCGCTCATCCGTGTGCCCCGAGAACGAGATATGTGCAGCTCCTATCGGGATTTGTCGGCACATTCGGGCGGCTTTGCTGGTCTTGTTTTATTGCTGTCGAAATGTCTTGTAGTCCGGGATTCCGAGATCGATCGGGTCTTCCCGAGAAGGAATATCCTTCGCTGACCGTGAGAGCTTATAATGGGCTGTTGGGACACCCCCGCAGGTATTATTCAAAGCCGTGTCGCGGTTATGAGGCAGATGGGAATTTGTTAATGTCCGTTGTAGAAAACCCGGTTGACTTTAACTAAAATACACATCAACCGCGGTGTAACCGTGATGGTCTCTTCGGCGGAGTCCGGAAGTGAACACGGTTTTGAGTTATGCTTGACGAAGTAGTCCAGATCACTTCTTGATCGCTACTAGCTTCACATCCGTGCTTTGCTTTTCTTCTCGCCTCTTTTCGAATGTAGCCACCATATATGCTAGTCGCTGCCGCAGCTCCACCTCACAACTCGTCCTTCCTATAAGCTTAAATAGTCTTGATCTCATGGTGAGATTGCCGAGTCCCCTGACTCACAGATTCTACCAAAACAGTTGCAGTGCCGACGATGCTGGCAGGTGACGAACCGAGCTCAAGTGGAGTTCGACGAGGAACGTGGTCACATTATGTGTCTTTTCCGATGATCGAGTGGAGCCAGCTGGGACGATCGGGGATCCGTAGCATTTGGGGTATCTTTTATTTTGGTTCCATAGTCGGACCTTGAGTGTAATCAATGATGGATGTTTATTTATGTATTGTGTGAAGTGGCGACTGTAAGCCAACTATGTATCTATTTCCTTATGTATTACATGGGTTGTGTGAAGATTACCTCACTTGCAACATTGCTTTCAATGCTTATGCTCTAAGTCGCTTCACATGGAGATATAGCCGATCGAGGGCGCACATTTGATAGTTGAAGTGCTTTCAAACTTGAGGCCAAAGCTTGATAGTTCTAGTGCCCACTGACAATCCTGCTTGCTTCGGGTTTGCAATATCCTCTTCGCCGGAAAGCGAGTGACGACTGGATCTCATGTGCTTGGAAGTAATGGCGCAGCTTCTGAGACCATGAGGAGGCCGGAAGAAGCCGACACCGTGAAAGTACTCTGACCTAGCCCCCAGAGGGAACCGACAGTACACTGGGCGCTGCACCATCCTTTCGACCTTCGCCGTTCGCAACAGATCCGGCCTCTTGTCGGGACCAGCTTGACGGTGAAGCCCCCGCTTGTCGCTGGATGTATCTCGCCATGGTTGCCGGGCTCATCGCCTCCTCTCCGCTACTAACGCAGCACTAACCACTTGATTGGTTGCCATATACAGCAGCAAATTCTCTGTGGCCTAGGTGCGACAAGTATTGGAGTGGAGGATGTACCTTTTAAGTCCCAGCGCAGCCTCCGCTTCGGGAGTCCATTTCATTGACCGCTTTTTCAAAATCTTGAAAAATGGCAGGGCGCGCCAAAGACTCTAGAGATAAACCGCCGAGAGCAGCCACGCAACCGCAAGTCGTGACATCCTTGACGCTTTTGGTGCTTCAATCTGCTCAATGGCCTTGATCTTGTCGGGATTGGCTTCTTCCGAGAGCTGATGAAGAACCCGAGAAGCTTGCCGAAGGAACTCCAAACACGCACTTCGGGTTGAGCTTGAGGTTGATCTTGCGAGATTTGCAAAGGTCTCATCTAAATCTTGAACCAGTTGCCTTTCCTTGCTCTTGACCACTATGTCATCCATGTAGGCTTCTACATTGCATTTGGGGCTCAAAAGCCATGGACTACTCTTGCAAACGTTGAACCAGCATTCTTTAGCCCAAAAGGCATCCCATGAAATAGCACGTGCACATGGTGTAATGAATGCGGTTTTCTTCATCCTTCTTCGCCATGAAGATCCGATGATATCCTAAATATGCATCAAGAAATGAAAGCAGATCACATCCACCGTAGAGTCAATAATCCGTCGATGCGGGCAAGGGAAATGGGTCCTGGGACAAGCTTTATTAACATCTGGAAGTCGATACAAAGTCTCCATTTCCCATTTGCCTATGCATAACCACAGGATTGGCCAACCACGAGGATGGAGTACTCCTCGACAAGGCCTCAACAACTTGATCTCTTCTAATGAATTCTGGCGCCCACCGTGATGCTTCCTCGATTTTCTGCTTGACGTCAGCGATGAGGACAGACAGCTAGGTGATGCTCAATTACTTTGGGAACACCGGATGTCGACGGTTGCCATGCAAACACATCGACATTCGCCCAGAGCAACGAGCCGCTTTCCTATTTAGGGTCGAGAGAATATGGTGAAGGTACAACTAGTGCCGCCCTCCTGGCGGCACCTTCTTGGTCTTCGTGGAGCTATCGCCTTTCTTGCACTTGCCGGTGGAGCTCGATGGTGCGCTCGACGGTAGCGCAGCACCAAGAGGTGCGCTTGCCGGAGTGGGCATCGAGCTTTTGCCGAACTTGGTCTTCTTTCCCGGAGCTTCAGCAAGTGATTGGCTATCTATCGCAGCTGCTGCTTCCCCGTAAATCTTGTCGGCAGATAAGAGCATCTTTCTTGTCGCCATGAACAGAAATGACACTTATCGGGCCGGGCATCTTGAGCAAGTTGTATGCATAATGAGAGGCTGCCATGAACTTGGCGAAAAGCCGACGCCAAGTATCCCATTATAAGGCAATGGAAAATCAGCAACGCCGAACGTGACTCCTCCAGCCCCGGTTTAGCTCGCTGCCAAATGTTACCGGCAATGTGATCTTCCCTTCGCTTGCTCCTTCCGATTGATTCTTGAACGTGCCAGTTCTTCGAGCTCTCATTGTCAGGATTTGAAGCTTCGAGCATCGCGAGGAGATCAGGTTTGCCGCCCCGCCAACTAGCATCTTGTGACCTTGAGGTTGCGGATAGTTGGTGAGACCAACATCGGCAAGCACCCTAATCGCATATATCGTGGTGGTCCGCATCAAAGATGATAGGCGGTGGACCACTTCGAGGCCCGCGGACTCACTGGATGGTTCACGATTAACCTCCCGTGATCCATTGCTTGAGCGTGAGGTATGCGCAGAAGCACCACCAACGAGAGGACCTCCGTGGCTTTCTCAAACTCCTGCTCATCAGCCTTCATCGCTTCCACATGTTCATCGTCATCGCCGCCTTCATCCTTGTCGGGCCTGGAGGTCTGCTCTCCTGCCGCTACTTGGCCTTGTCATGCGCCCTCCCCCCGCCGGTCGCTTGCTAGCTGCCCCAAGACCTTCCGGCCTTTCCTTGTCGCGCCGCCGTACTACCTTCAGAGTTCAACAAGCTGCTCGACCTTCTTGCAGCTCGAGGTCATGGCCCTTTGGCGCGTGAATCTTGCAAGATCGTTTGTTGGAGCTGCCCCGCTTGTCGGCGGCCGCACAGTTTTGGCGGTCGGTGGCGGCGGTAACCTCTTGCCGGAGCCGCCAACCTTGGCCTTCTTGGCGCCACCTGCTCGCCGGACTGCTCGACAACTAGTACCTCTTTGCTTTTCTTCTTCTCGTTGTTCCGCCGACGCTCTTCTTCGCCGGGCGTTTCTCACCGCCGATCCCTTCAGATTCTCCCGAGTCTCCTCCTTCTCAAAGACGCGCACACTTGTCGGCTAGGGCATACAGCTCACTAACATCCTGACTTTGCACATCGCCATCTCCTCCTCTCATCCCGGTTCCGCGACGCTCGATGAAACGCGCCGATCACCGCGCAGGTGGACATCCGATGTTGTAGTGCACACGGTGAATCTCCGATGAACTTGGCGCAGGGACTCTCCTTCCTTCGGGCGCAGCAGGTGAAGGTCGCCTTCATTATGAGGTTTGTGGTACCGTGAAGGCGCCGACAACGGCATAGATCTTCCCAAGAAGATATGGAACTGTCCGCAAGTGCATGAGCCAAGATCTCACATTTGGCTTGAGTACCGCCGGAAGTAGTTGGCGAGGATCTTGTCGCTCGCCCCCGCAGCTTGCACCGCGATGGTGTAGATGCCAGGAACTCCGATGGCGCGCCCTGCCATCATACCGCACGCCCGCTTGAAATTTTTCTTGTCGGGCCACCGGACTTGCCGCAGCTCACGAAAGTGAACGCAGGGCAACCTACCGCAGACGGCAAGTCACCTCGTTCCTCGCGCATGCATCGCCGACAGAGGGCTCCAGCTGGTCGGATTGACGCCGGCTTTCTTCGCTCGGCGCGAAGTTCGAAGGCTTCTTGTTGCCGTTTGAAGAACTTGGCGCTGATCACGGCGAGCTCGTGGATCCGGCGAAGGTGGAGTCGCTGCCGGTGGATCCGACAAGTGATCTTGGCCTTCGATAGAGAGTGCATGGTGGTTGCACTTATAGGGCCGCCACCGCTCGTTTCGTCGCCCCGCCGCAAGGATGCATTGGTTGCCGCGAGTACGCCGCTGGCAAAGCCGGCGAGACTTCGATGGTGGCCTCCATTCGCCGACTTTGTCACCGCTGAGGGTAATCCAGGAGCAGCTTGCCAAAGCTTCGCTTGAGTGGTGGGTGGCAATGGTGAACGAAGTGGGAGCGGATATGCTCGGACTTCTAAATATGTTAGAAGGAGCATTCCGCCCAGCGATCGTGCCTCCCACTCATCGCAGCGCTCGCGGCGAAGCGTTTTTGAGCATCTCGATCCACCAGCTCGATCTTGGCCTAACGAACGATGGCGCTATGGCACCATGACGCTGTCCGGTCTCGCGCCCGGGATGGACGCGGCACGATCCGACGCCGAGGTCCGCGCCGCTTTGTCCTGACTTGCGCCGCTGCGGCCTCGACGACGCCTGCTTCCTCCGCCACGTTTTCCCACCACTGCCCGTGGTGGTTTGACGCGACGTGTTTCGCCATCCGTCTTCTTCGGTGGCATTTGATGAAGATGATGAAGATGATGCTCAGAACGCCGGATCAGGTTCACACAGCTCGACGCTTCTACCGGGCGCGCCAAAGATGTCGGGAAGTTGATTGCCCACTTAACACCTATGGGACTTGGCGGACCGAGTCCCTTTGGTTCGGTGGGGGCGGAGATTGCACGAAGAGTAGATCGAGGCGATGCACACAGCAGTTTACCCAGCTTCGAGCTCACCGGAGATAATACTCCTACCGCCGCTTGTCCGATTATCTTGTGTTTTGCTAGGAGCAATGAGAGCTACAAAATAGCTTGAGTGTCTTTAATCTCAATGAGTCGAACCAGCCGAACCCAAACGAATCAATCGAACCGAACCACCTTCTACGCTATGCATGGGCCTCCTTTATAGGTTCAAGGGTTCGGCTGTGGCAACGAGATGAGGGTACAAATGGAAAAACAGAGTCGGTACACCTACTTGTACAGGTACAGTGTACTTACCACTCGACGGGACAAAGCATTATCGTGCCCGCCGCCTAAACAAAGGCAACAGGGACCGCTGTGCACCACCATTAATGGCGTAGTAACAAGACCGCTTATCGCCGCTTTCTCCGCCGCTGCACACAGCCTCTTGACACGCCAAGGCATGGAACGGCCCATGGCGACACGTTGGTGAATGAGCTGGAGGAGATGAAGAGAGGGTTGCTCACGGCAAGCTTTGTCACGGCTAAACTTTGTCGCCGGAGCTTGTCGCTCATAGCCTTCCCGCAAGCTCCTCTTGCCGGGTCTTGTCTTCTCGTGCCTTGAGGTATCTTCCGCAAGCCTCTTGCCGGGCCTTGTTTCCTTGGTTAAATACTTTGTTCTTGAATGGCTCCAAAGGAACCACGGAGGATCTTGGCGGTCACTAGGCAAGCCTTGCCGCTGGTGCGATCGCCGCGGCACGAAGTTCGGGATACTAGGGTACCCCTACTCTAGTACATCGACAACTCGGTCGGACCGATTTAGTAAACCTAGTGACTGTTAGTGATTTTCGATGGGACTGACATGCATCTCGGTGAGGCCGATGGTTAGGGTTAGGCATAACGTAATATCGGTGAGACCGACATAAACTCGTGAGACCGACGGTAATATGCTTTCCAGAGTTGGTCGTAAACTCGGTGGGACCGATTTGCTTTTTCGTGAGATCGAATGTTACAAAAGGAAACAGAGAGTTTACATTGCAATCTCGGACCGACGCCACTTCGTTAGACCAAACGCTACAAAGGGAAACAGAGAGATTGTAACCCCATCTCGTGAGACCGAGATCCCTATCGGTAAGACCGATTTGCTTAGGCTTTGTGGCAGTGGCTATGACTTTTGGAATCGGTGGCGCGGATAGAAAGAATCAGTGACCGATTTTGGCTTTAGGTTTAGGTCATTTGTGGATGTGGGAAAGTAGAGGGTTTTGGAGCATATCACTAAGCATGAAGCGAGAGGCTCATTACAACACCTCATCCCTTCTTGATAGTATTGGCTTTTCCTATAGACTCAATGTGATCTTGGATCACTAAAATGTAAAATGAAGATTCTTGAGCTCGAGCTTGAGCCAACTTTGTCCTTAGTATTTTGAGGGATCCACTTTCATCATCCATGCCATGCCATTCATTGAGCTTTCCTGAAACAATAGTCTTGAATAGCATTAGCTCAATGAGCTATATGTTGTTATGAATTACCAAAACCACCTAGGATAGTTGCACTTTCAATCTCCCCTTTTGGTAATTGATGACAACATATAGATCAAAGCTCGACAAATGATAATAAAATTTAAATAACATCGCTTTGAGAAGTATGTGATAAACAAGAGCTCCCCTAAATTTGTGCATAGTTTTAGATTTTCTTGGACTGCAAATGCACAATGAATTAGGCTCATGGGTTACTCTTCCATGTCACATACATCTTGGTGGAGCGCCAAAATAATAAACAATGAACACATGCACTCATCACCAAGCATAGTGAGTGATCACATAAGATAGATAGGATAATATCAAGCATGCATAGTGTAGCTTATGATCAAACACATGATCATCAATGTCTCACAAGCATAGTATCTCAACCAAAAGCAAACAAAGATTGAAAAACACCAAATAAAGCAAGAGAGAACAAAAGCAACACTCTCTCTCTCTCGGTTTATGATCTATACATTTTTCTCCCCTTGGCAACAAGTTACCAAAAGTTCATAGAAAATGCATAGTGCTAGATCGACTCTCGTGCTTGATCTTCTGGTGGTGGTGTAGAGATGGCTCCGATGAAAGCTTCAGCTGAAGTAGATGGAGAAGTTGGTGTTGGATGGTTGCACCGGAACCAGAAGTGCTGGTGTTGAAGATGTTGCTCTAGTGTCCGCCACTGCACCAACCGACCTCCGGCTCTGGGCACTCTGCAAACACATTGGTGGTTGTCTTGCCCTTCCTCTCCTGCATGTCATCCCGCAGTTGCTCCACAACCGATCAATCTCGCCACTTGACATCTAGATCATAGAATTTTTGTTCCATGATTCTTTCCGTGCCTCCCTGGTTTTGAGTTAGTGGCCAACCCCTCTCAACCTTAGAGATGATGCTATCAAGTAACCAAGCTGCTCCTGCTTGGTTTTCAAGAAATATTAAGATGCCTCCTCTTGAGTTGGCATCTTGGCATTTCTCCTCTTTGCCTTCTCCTTCTTCTCCCGAGCTTGAACTGATTGTGGATCATCTTCATTCATGACAACCTCATTGTCCTCGTGAGTCCGGATAAAGTGGAAAGTGTTCCTTATCCAACTGATGTTTTCCTCGTGCCCATCTTTGAGTTTATCAATTCTTGAATCGTTTATATCCACAGCCCTCTTCCGATCCGTCAGAGTCCTCTTGATAGTTTCAATGATCGTGCTCATGACTTTGAACTTCGTGGCACATCAAACACATGCAACATGTTGATGGCATGCCCTCCGATCATGTTATGTTCACTGACTTGGGCAACAAAGTGTGCCTCGAATCCAATTTATGGTTGGCAACCCCGACAAACAGAAGTGAACTGATCCAAACTTGTGAGTCTCTAATGCCTTGTCCGAATTTCCTTGTACATGTGAGCCATTGAATTGTGACCCATCTTCTTCTTTGCATAAATGTCTAGGTCATCCTCATTCTCCTGGGGGCATTGATCAGACTTGCCCATTCTTCAATAGTGGACTGCACCTTGTACCAGACATCCAAACTATTCTTCCATCTAGGTAAAAGTGTGTTGTGAGTAGAACCCATGATAAGCTCATCATTCCAGTTGGTGAACTTCAACAAAATCTGCAACTCCACAAGCAACAAACTGTCTTGCACCCAGATAGTGCTGTTCATTTTCCTTGATGAATTTCCAATCAACCCACCTCATGTCACATTACTGGGCTTCTTGTCCAACAAAATTGTTTCATAGAAGTCCTGATGTTCCTTTGTATGGAACCTCAATCAACAACAGTTCTTCTCCTTGTGGCATATGGATCGCCATCCTCCATATCCTCAATCCTGAGTCCTTCCTCGATTCTCATGTCCTCACCACAGGATGGGCATCATTGTGGTCCGTATCTTGGGCTTGAGCCTTAGAACCTGTCCTTCTTCATCTTCCTCCTCAGAACCTCAGCACGGGCCTTGTTCTTCTCAGCTGAATACTCCTAGTATTCCTCTTTGGTGCAGATCCTTTGGGGCAGCTTTGGTGCCCTAGGCTTAGATGTTGCATCCCGATCTGATTGCATCTCCCATAAGCTTTGGTGCCTTTGGTGCTGGTTCAGAAGCTCTTCCTCTTCCATCATGGAAGGTTTCCAACTGGCTATGGTCTTCGTGACCTTTCCTTCCTCTTCTTGCTTTCATCACTGGCTTTTGGGATCAGGATTTTCAGGCAGTTGAGTTGATGCTCGCCTTGGGCATAGGTTGCCTCTTGCGTGCCTTTTAATCTTCATGCCGGCTTTGTATCCTTTGTGGCCAAATTCCTTCTTGAGCACCACTTTCTTGAAGTAGCCTCATCTTCCTCAGCTTTGTAATCTTCATCCTCTGAATCTGAAGTTCTTTTCCTCCTTTGCCTAGTTGCAGCCTTACGCAAAATTGTTAGTACTTCGCTTCCCTTCGTTCGGTTGAGGGACTTCACTCAAGTCCATCTGCTCTTTCCGACTGCTTTGGTCGTCATTTTGATCGACATACCGCAAAGCTGATCACGACCCTGTGAAGAGTTATAGATGAGATAGAAAGATGAGCATCACAAAATGCAGAGGTTTTTGCAAAAGAATGACTCAAAAGTTCAGTCTTAGCCTAAAGCATTTCGATCCACCGATTTTCAAACTGTGATACCAAGCAGTTTTGGAACCTAAACCGATGATCTCGCTGGACCGAGTTTTAGTTCGGTGGTAGCGAGACTAGGGTTTCACAGAATCCTCAAATCGGTTGCAACTTAGTAATTTCGGTCGACCGAGAGTCACTAGTGCAATGGCATAAGCCAATCGGTGAGACCGAAGTTTTCAACTCGGTGGGTCCGAGATGGTTTCATGAAACCTAACCCTAAAAATTTGAATCACATCTAATCTATGAACTACTTTGGCTGGATAGAAGAGTTTCAATCGTGGCAAGAATCAATATGAGAACAATGTGCCAGGAATCAGACGTGGATAGCACAAAGATTAAGTCCATACCCTAACTTGCTGGAGGACTTGCTACGGCGGCAACGGCGGGGACGAAATCCATTGACAGCGGCGGAGACCAGTGACATGAGGCTGCGGGCGACGAGAGACGATCCGAGACACGATGGCAGAGCGAGCTGTTGCGCTGGCTAAGGGTTTCGAGAAATTTCCAAAATTTTCCTGTCTATATATAGCCCGACTGCCGGTGAGACCGAGTGGAACAACCGGTGGCACCGAGATGCATAACTGTGTTCAGTTACAGCAAATCGGTGAGACCGAAAGTTCTAATCGGTTGCACCGAGATTGAAAACTCAATCATCTTGATGATCTCTGTAGGACCGAATGGAAGGATCATCGATCAGAATCACTAAGAGGTTTTGGAAGTTTAAGTCTATGACGAATCGGGACTCGAGTGCTCTCACAGAGTGGTTCGAATCTGACTTGATCAAATTTTGTGATGTAGCATGAAAAGAGTTTGAGACGAGAAAAGCATAGATAGCTAAAGAAGGTTCTTAGGCATTCTTGTCCATCCACTTGGCATGAAGAAAAGAATCCAAACAAACAAAACAACAAGTGGATGTCCTTGAATGAGTAAAATATGCACCAACATGCTCACACAATAAGATGGCAATTGAAATATGTGGCAAAGCATGCACAACCAATTTTAGCATCTATCAAACAATTGGCGATGACTAGGTCATCTATATATGAGTATATTGATTTAGGAGTCAAATGAGAACATTTGATCATAGGTCATACTCATCGCTTAAGCTCAAGTGGGGTTACCACTTTTACATCATGCATTAATGTGCTCACACCATTAGAGTTGCTTTGACTCAATTCTTAGAGTTAAGCCCCCTAGATGTGAGATCCCTTAGAGGGATGAACTAACCTTGGGTTTTGTCGATGATGACTTCATGTAGGTGTTGAAGATGTAGATGCTCAATGTTGATGTAGATCATTTGGAGCAATCCTTTGGAGTGAGTTGCACTTTCAACTTGCCTACATGGGTTAGTCCCACAAGGAACAAACAAGAATATCCATAGACATAGAGTGATGCACACACACACAAGATGATGTCCATGAGAACATTAGGTTACCTTGTCCCTTGCCTTACCAACATGAGGGTTTGTGACTTGAACTAGTGCAAGATGAAAGTTGATTGCACTTGTTCTTGCCAAATGATATGAGTGAAGAATGTTGATGAGTCACCTCAAGAACTCTCTAGTTCTTCTTCTTCGATCCACATCATCTTGATGGGAATCCTTGGAGTTGTAGTTGTACTTGATGAAGTAGAACTTGACGTAGTCTTGGGGACCCAACTGAACGAGGCTTTAGAAGCTTCTTCAAATGCATCAATCTCTTCTTGAAGCTTGTCCTGCCTTTGTTCTTGTGGTCTTGTGGTGGAAGATCATCTTGAGCTTGTGTCCCTTGAAGGAAGTAGGATCATACTTCTCTTGTTGAGGAACAAACTTTGTCTTGGGGTATTGATCTTCTTCCCACTAACTCCATTTGCGTTGAACTTTCGCTCAAAACCAACACCTTGATTCTTCCGTGTCTTCCTTGCTTGCATAATTTCCTCAATTGCTTACCCCGCAAGGCTCTTGTAAACACCTTCTATAATTCCTTCAATAAACTATTTTCTTGCTCAAGTGTAACTTGGATAAGAGAATCATTAGTGGAATCAAGAGAACTACTAGAAGCAACAACATTGGATTTGACATTATTATTGTTACTACTAGAGGAAGTATCTTTGTTGTACTTGTTACTAGACTTGACTTGAGGCATGTAAGTAGATAAGAGTAAACGCTATAATGTAAGAAGAACTTTTCTTATGAGATCAAGAACTCATGCTTTGCTCAAGATTGAGCTTTTCAAAGCGTAACTTCTCA
>JAHIAM010021562.1:0-11251 GCA_021605205.1 Aegilops longissima | reverse complement strand
GATCAAAAAATATGAAGAATCTGTTTATGCCATGATCATGCATGTTTGAAAAGTTAACCTCACTGAATAGGATGAATCATGATTAGGTAATTTATGAAATAGCATTTGGAGTTGGAGTTCAACCTTGTTTGAATTCCACTTCAACTAACTTGGATTATTATTGCATTAGGTAAATTCAGTTCCTTAACATGATCATGCATCATATATGTGCATTGCATTGATTGTGTTCTTCTCGCTGTTGTTTGTCCCTCCTGTAGACGTATGTATCGACGATGAAGTTCGATGACACCGATGAAGAACTATTATCTTCAGTGCTGCTGCAAGCAAAACCCCTTGTTCATTCCGATATAATCCCACTCTCTCGCCCTGCTCTATTTTACTGCATTAGGACAACAACGACTCATGTGTTACTTGTCAGTAGCTGAACCCTTGATCCTTTGCATGACCTCGTCATTCCACAAGAATTAGATGAAACCCACTAGCATGAGTAGGAATTGTTTGAGCCATGTTGTGCCTACTCATTTATGCTTGTTTGTCATGCCTGCATCGCTTAGAGTTGAGTCGGTCTCGATTCATCGGGAATGAATTGGAATTGTTATGAACATGTCCTATTGTGTGTGAGCTAAGTGTGTGAACACGATTTGGTAAAGGTAGCGGTGAGAGGCCATGTAGGAGTACATGGTGGGTTGTCTCATTGAAACCGCCCTCAGAACTGAGTTCTGTTTGTGATCCATGAAACAGCATTACCACGCATTGGGATCCTTAATTGACCTTCTCGGCTTTTAACCACCCTTGTCCTCATCCGAGTTGCAAGTAGTTTCGTGTTTGTAGCATGTCAAGCGACGCAACGCTGACCTTAGGGGTGGTGTTATGCGTAGGCACTGGGGTCTGGTACCGAGTGCCCGCTTGGTATCTCGAACCCCGCACACATCGCTCGGGCTGTATGGGAAACTCGGCCGACTCTCATGGATGGAACCCGAATAGGCGATAAACTCGACTAGGGACTTGAGTGTTTAGGTAGGCCGTGGCCGACACCCACGCTGGGCTTCCGCTGAAGGTTGCCGAGTACATGTCGTGTAAACGGCGGTAAGTGGTGAGAGCGTGGTGAAGAAGTACACCGCAGGGTTTAATATGATCTATTCAATAGCCGTGTCCACGGAGAAGGACTTCGGTTGCCTATATCGTTCATAGACAAGTGAAAGTGGATACTCTAAAATGCGCAAGATAAGCGTGAGTGCTATGGATGGCGTTCTCAGAGGGAGACGGAGCGGTCCATAGTGGTGTATTGATATGGTGAATATGTGGACTCGTAGCGCCACCTCAAAAGAGTTACTTGCATGAGATTCAGATAGCCACCGAGTCAAAGTCTGGCTTGCTGCAGCAAACTCCACCACCCCTTTTGATAATGATGCATATGTAGTTAGATCTCGATAAGTCTTGCTGAGTACAATTGTACTCACGCTTGCTTATTTTATGTTTTGCGAGAGACGCTGGCCTCGCTTAGTAGTTCCGCTTGACTTCGACGCTTAGCTTGTTACCTCAGCTACGATCTTGTGCCCTCGGCAGATCTCGGTAGATAGTCGCTTCACCTTTTTTCATTTATAGTTGTCTCGTATCTGCACATGATTTAGCTTCCGCTTGTGCTTTGACTTGTATGTTTCGAAAGTGTTGGGTCATGAGACCCATGTTTGTAATATCTCGCCTTCGGAGCCTAATGTAATAATATCTGAGTCGAGAGTTATGTTGTGATGCCATGTCAGTATTTACACATATTGAGCATATTGTGTATGTTTGAAATGCTTGGTATGTGTGGGATCCGACAAACTAGTTGTTTATCCTTGCAGCCTCTCATATGGGGAAATGTAGTCTCGTGCCTCCGAGCGATAGTAGTCCGCTATAGCCCGTTCACCGGAGTCCTCGCTAGCCCAAAGACTACCGCTGGACACTTGATGGTCAGCATGTGTTTCACTTCTCCTATGTCTCGTTCCTTCGGGAAATGTCACGCGTGTTATTCGAGTCCTCATAGCCCAAAGTACAGCCTAATACATACGCTGATGACCGACATGCTCGATGTGATTCATGTATGCCTGTCCCATGGGTTAGCGCCTTGGTTCACGATCAGCCATGTCGGCCCGGTTCTTTGTCATATGGATGCTAGCGACACTATCATATACGTGAGCCAAAAGACGCAAACGGTCCCGCCATGGTAAGGCGACACCTGGGAATACCGCGTGAGGCCGCAAAGTGATATGATGTGTTACATGCTAGATCGGTGTGACTAGGATCGGGTCCCGACAGCTGGTATCGAGCCCGATCGTCAGAGGATTACCAAGCCAAACGGTCGGTTGTGTCTAGAAATGCTTTAGTTATGTAAGGGAATTGATTGTGGAAGGAACGTAAGGCTCTTTTACTCCTTATACCTCATGGCCTTCTCGATCCGAGTCATCCTCTTCTTCTACGGGTTTAAGAACTAGGCTTCATCTATCTATTAGGATGACGTGTTACTAATCCATAGACCTATAAGATTGTTGGTTTTAATCCCCGCCAGTTCCTACTATTTCGAATGATAACCTTGATCTCGTAATCTTGTTATGATGTTGTTGAGTGGTTATGCCACCTTTTCGCAGGATGTCTCAAATCATTTTGAGCATTTACAGTCATGTCGTCCGAGTCATCCTGTGTCTCTAAATAGTCCGATGCATTTGCAAATCCTTTCCTTCGCTCCTCGATGTCCTTTGGGTCGTAATAAGCACACTAACCAGTCGGTTGAGGTATTTTGTTACCTCGACATATATGTTGGAACTATTATTATGACCCTAGGTGTTTAGGAAGTCACCTAGCAATTTAGCAATGCTTTGTATCCCAAGTGTGATGATTCTCGCCATCATTTCAAAGCATCCGTGATGCCATTTAGTAGTAGGTATTCTACTCCGGTTCTCAACCCGAGATTCATCTACTTACTTCATGTTGTTAGTATTTGCTAGTGCCTTTAGGATATTAGTAACCTTGTATAGTCCTCAAGGTCCGTGGTATTCCTTCTTCCAAATACTACATGAACCGCTTATGGCGTAAGTTCTTTGAGCCAAAAGATCACAACTAGAGTGCTCTTGAGGAGTTCTCCATTCATAATTGTGAATCTGCCAATTCCTACCTTTCTCGCATGGGTTATCCGAAGAAATGTTGAGCTTGCTCGACATACTAATCTGCATCCACAACTCAGAAAATTATATGTTCCTTTGAGTTGTTCTCTTAGATGCCTTCGACCTTCATCTATCAATTGATAGCCAAGGGTATGTGTGCATTTGTGTTCATCGATGCATTTTATCCTTGTGGTCCGCAGCCATTCTATTCCGAATGACTAGGAGAAACAAACTCAGACTTCATCCATTTCTAGGATTGGGTCAAAGTAGTTGTATCCCGCAGATCAAAATGCCAATTCAGCTTTTGATTCTGTTTCTACCTCAAGTATTGCCATCTTATGTCAAGAATGTCATGGAATTGCACAACCTCCTAGGAATTCTTGATGCAAAGGATACTTCTCACCATCATTGTTCATTTCTCGGTTCCTGTTGATGCAACCGAATGCCGACAAGTGAATTGTGATGTGTGAAATCAATACTCCGAGCAACTGTTGCTTGGTAGTGAATGGACAATATTCTCATTCTTAGCGTGTTGGTTATTAAACCATCATCCTAAGATTGATCGTGCTACCTAGTCCTTAGTTTCGTGCACCCTTCGATTGATGAGTTAGGATTTGTCAAGTCCTCACTCATTTGATCATATCGCCTTGCCCTCAAAAGCAAGATTGTTCTCGAGCTTAGTAACATACCGTGGTTCGTGACTTTCCAAATATCTTCTTGGAAGTGTTACCGGTTGTTCCCTAACTGTTATGTTGAGCTCGTGATCAAGTTGGTTTCTTGTGAACCACCCTTTCTCCAAGAATCTGTGTTGGATACCCTGAGCTAGTTGGTTAAGCCAAACAACAACTTGGAGAGTTGGAAGATAAAAGCTTGCCTAACTTAGTTCGATCCAAAGGGATATTCTTGTAGTGTGTGTTGAAGAAGGATGATATCTTCATCGATTGGTCCTCGGATCGCTTGTTGGACCTATTGTCCTACCAATTTTTGATTTGAGTATGGGCCATTGTCAAGTCAAATCGAACCAACGATATCGTGATGTTGTCTTACCGTGGTTGATCCCCACATACACCATTACATTTTGGTCCGACCAATCTATCACGTGTTCACATGATGGTGGAAGTCCAAGGATATGGAAAGGCGAGTTGTCTTGAGCCCATCAAGAGCATTGTTCCCCATGAGTCTGTTGAACATCAACCTAGTGTTGGAAATTTGTTAAGCATTTCTTCGTGGCGCTCATGAAGCTTATGTTGATGGTTGAAGGACTTCTAATTATGTGTTTTGGTGAATTGCCCCATGAATTTGAGAAAGGTTTGTTTTGCTCCTCCGAATCATCCCAAGTCAGTCATGCATGTGCAAAGTATTCTATGGCATGATAGACTCATCTTCATTTCATATGAATTCATAGCACACCAAGCCACCGATTGATTTGTTCAAGGAAAAGGAGTTAAGGCTAATCCATGGTAATGCACAAGACTTCGCTATCCTCGATGATGGTTCCACCGAACTCGTAGTATTTTTTTATAAGACTACTACGTGGTCATGCTTGTCTTGGACACGGGTTCATGGGTTTGTAGCAAAACACGCCATGTTTTGGAGCTTACTACCTTAGTTCATTCCAGAATCTCGCAACGCCTTCTCGCCGATTTGTGTTGCAACCTTTCCTTTCGTACATGCTGAGTCTGAAATATCCTATTCCCAATCGGATCTGAATCTCGCAGATATGATGGTTGGAACATTCCAACAGCTTGCATTTCGCTCCCAACTTGCACCGCCCTTGTGCCATTTTACTATGGGCTGCTTTCTTAGTAATTTTGTCTAGGATCATCTCAAAAGTGGACCTACCATGAGTTCCCCCACCCGATGATAAGCAAAATCATCCATTGCTTGTCTTCAACAAGGTAGTCCACATCACCCATTCTAGTCCGGTGTACCATTCCTTGCATTCCACCAAATGATCTCTTGTGATTGCCTTTAGGCTGGTATAAAGAGTTCCAATGATCTATGGATCAAAAGTAATTCTTTTTGCCACTTAAGGAATAGTTCTTGCGCCACCTTTCTCGAGGTGCCCCTTTGGATCATGGTAAATATTTCTCGCCACCTTGACACCATCCACCATCTCCCTAAGCGGGAATTGTTGCCCACCAATCAACCCCCGCTGCTTGTTATTCCTTCCTCTCGATATGTTTTAACTCAAGATGTGTCACCATCCCACGTGAGTCGATCATGTTTACTTGATCTTTGTGAAGATCGAATCTGGAGGGTTTCCTTCTTTCCGTTGTCGGTCGGTGAAGATCTCAAGACGCCAAGACCAAGAAGATGGAGGAACCAACATCTTCGAGAAGGCAAATTGGATCATGGAAGATTGTGATAGTTTGTGCTTCCCTTTTCCTCTTACTCACGCCTTGAATCTCGGGCAGATTCTTGTTTAGTGGGGTGAGTTGTCAAGCCCTAGAATTGTTTGACATTAGTTGCATTAAGGCATTCCATGCATCATGTTTAATTTCCATGAAAGTTGAAATGGGGATTGTTGAAACCCTAGCACCAATTGAATTCAACTAGGTTCAATAAAAATATTTTCAATGAACCCAAAATGCCCTTGGAAATGTTCATGATTTTGATAAAGGTGAAAACCTCCAAAATGATGAGCATATTTCTGGCCATTTATGGATTTTTGAATTAATTCATGAAGTATTTGAATTTGGGCATTAAATGCTATAAATAATTTAAATGCTCAAATAATTTAAACTAAATGTGGGTGTTGATATATTTTAAGTGCCCACAATTATTTTCAGGATTTTGAAGTGCCCGTATTTTTAATAAAGCCCAAAACTACAGAATAATAGAAAATGAAACAATAAATAAAGAGAGAGAGAAATGCTCACTGACCACCCGCCCAACCGCCCAACCTTTCCCTCCTCCCCGGCTGGCCCAGGCCCACCCACCACCCAACCCCCTCACTCTTGCCTACCTCTGCCATCGGGCAGAGGCGAGTCGCCAGACGCACGCTGCGGCGCCACCTCCCCGCTTCAGTGGCAGCCTCCGACCTCCTCGCGACGCCACGAAGACAGCCACGCCCTGACCTCTCACTCTCCCCGAGCTCCTCCCTCTTCGCCCTTCCTCACGCGATCGAGCGGAGCCGCCGCCGCCACCACCGCGCCACGGGCCTCCTCGCCCCCAGCTAGCCCACCAGCTCCCGCCACTCCATCCTCGCCTCGCCATCACACGCCACCGAGAAGCCCCAGGCCGCCTGCTTTTCCGACCTCGCGGCGCTGCCGACATTGCGGCCCGCCGCTCGACCGCCGGGCGCCCATCGCCGGGTGAGCTCCTGCGCCTCCCTTCCCTGCCGACGCGCTTCTTTTCTAGCCCGATCCCAACTTGGACCAACATGCCACGCCATGGCGAGCTGAACAATCACATGTCGCCCCGAGCTCACCACCGCCTCACCGTGACTTCACCGAGCACAACACGCCACTCACAAGGCCGCCGGCTCCTAGCACTGTGTTCGACCGCCGAAGCTCCCGGGTCGCAGGTCGCCGCCGGCCCGATTCCGCCCCGAGCTCAAACCTTCCACCAAGAGCTTCGCCATCCTCGCCCGCTGATGTTTTCCCTGCCCATTTGGTGGCCGGAATGGCAAATGCACTTGCGCCGCCGGCTCGGGCGGCTAAACGCCCGCTCACGACTCACGACCGGCGGGTGACCCACCCGGCTTTGACCTCCCTCTCCCCATCGACATGCGGGCCCCCCGCTAACTAATCTAGTTTAGGTTTAAACTAATTTAACTTAACCTAGGTTAGTGCTAATTAACTAGGTTAGTTTAGTTAGTCATCGACGGTGGCCCCACACGCCAGTTTGACCTGGGCGCCTGCTGACCGGCCGACGCCACATTGACGCCAGTCGATTTAATAACTAGGTTTCTAGATTTAATTTAATTCAAGAAATTTAAAATACTTAAACTTCTAAAATCATATAAATTCAACCGAACTCGGATTGAAATAATTTATATATGAAAATGATCAAAAAATATGAAGAATCTGTTTATGCCATGATCATGCATGTTTGAACAAGTTAACCTCACTGAATAGGATGAATCATGATTAGGTAATTATGAAATAGCATTTGGAGTTGGAGTTCAACCTTGTTTGAATTCCACTTCAACTAACTTGGATTATTATTGCATAGGTAAATTCTTCTTAACATGACATGCATCATATGTGCATTGCATTGATTGTGTTCTTTTTCTTGCCGGTTTTGTCCCTCCCAGAAATGTATCGAATGAAATCGATGACACCGATGAAGAACTATTATCTTTATGCCAAGCAAAACCCCTTGTTCATTCCGAATAATCCCACCTCTCGCCCCGCTTATTTTACGCATTAGGACAACAACGACTATGTTACTTGGCCCTGTGAACCCTTGATCCTTTGATGACCGTCATTCCACAAGAATTAGATGAAACCCACTAGCATGAGTAGGAATTGTTTGAGCCATGTTGTGCCTACTCATTTATGCTTGTTTGTCATGCCTGCCATCGCTTAGAGTTGAGTCGGGTCTGATTCATCGGGAATGAATTGGAATTGTTATGAACATGTCCTATTGTGTGTGAGCTAAGTGTGTGAACACGATTTGGTAAAGGTAGGGTGAGAGGCCATGTAGGAGTACATGGGGGTTGTCTCATTGAAACCGCCCTCAGAACTGAGTTCTGTTTTGTGATCCATGAAACAGTACTACCACGCATTGGGATCCTTAATTGACCTCTCGCTTTTAACCACCCTTGTCCTCATCCGAGTTGGTAGTTTCGTGTTTGTAGCATGTCAGCGACGCAACGCTGACCTTAGGGGTGGGTTGGTTATGGTAGGCACCGGGCCGGTACCGAAAGTGCCCGCTTTATCTCGGAACCCCACACATCGCTCGGGCTGTATGGGAAACCTCGCCGACTTCATGGATGGAACCCAATAGGCGATAAACCCGGACTAGGGACTTGAGTGTTTAGGTAGGCCGTGCCGACACCCACGCTTAGCTTCCGCTGAGGTTGCCGAGTACATGTCGGTAAACGGCGGTAAGTGGTGAGAGCGTGGAAGAAGTACACCGCAGGTTTAATATGATCTATTCAATAGCCGTGTCCACGGAGAAGGACTTCGGGTTATATCAGTTCATAGACAAGTGAAAGTGGATACTCTAAATGCGCAAGATAAGCGGAGTGCTATGGATGGCATTCTAGGGGAGACGGAGCGGTCCATAGTGGTGTATTGATATGGTGAATATGTGGACTGAGCGCCACCTCAAAAGAGTTACTTGCGTCAGAGTTCGGATAGCCACCGAGTCAAAGTGGCTTGCTGCCCAAACTCCACCACCCCTTTTGATAATGATGCATATGTAGTTAGATTCTGTAAGTCTTGCTGAGTACAATTGTACTCACGCTTGCTTATTTTATGTTTTTGGAGAGACGCTGGCCTCGCTTAGTAGTTCCGCTTGGACTTTGACGCTTAGCTTGTTACCTCAGCCACGATCTTGTGCCCTGGCAGGATCTCGGTAGATAGTCGCTTTCAGCCTTTTTCCATTTATAGTTGTCTCAGACTGTATGATTAGCTTCCGCTTGTGCTTTGACTTGTATGTTTCGAGTGTTGGGTCATGAGACCCATGTTTGTAATATCTCGCCTTCGAGCCTAATGAATAATATTGAGTCAGAGAGTTATGTTGTGATGCCATGTTGATTTACACATATTGAGCATATTGTGTATGTTTGAAATGCTTGTATTGTGGGATCCGACAAACTAGTTGTTTATCCTGGCAGCCTCTCATATGGGGAAATGTAGTCTCGCCTCCGAGCGATAGTAGTCCGCCATACCCGCTTCAACGGAGTCCGCTAGCCCAAAGACTACCGCTGGACACTTGACCCGGGCATGTGTTTCACTTCGCCTTATGTCTGCCTTCGGGAAATGTACGGTGTTATTCGGATTCCGTTAGCCCCCTACAGCCCAATACATACGTGATGACCGACATGCTCGGTGATTCATGTATGCCGTCCCATGGGTTAGCGCCATTTTGGTTCACGATCAGCCATGTCGGCCCGGTTTTTGTCATATGGATGCTAGCGACACTATCATATACGGAGCCAAAAGACGAAACGGTCCCGGCCGGTGGCGACACCTGGGAATACCGTGGAGGCCGCGGATATGATGTGTTACATGCTAGATCGGGGACCTAGGATCGGGTCCCGAAAAAGGCATTTGATTGCCTAAGGTAGTGTATATTACAAAATAGCTTATCGCGATAGCAAATCGCCTAACGAAATAAAAATAAGAGAAGAAAGGCCGATCCAAGCCCCCAAGCCGAGTTGTGGGCCGACGCCGAGTTCGGGGCTGCCGAGTTGCCGGGCCGTAAAAGTTCGGGGGCGGGTATCGATAAGCCTTTCGTCTTTTCAAACATCCTCTTTCATTAAAAACTACCGGACACCGGGAGAGTGAAAACATGAAAGAGGGATTACGAAGTTCAAATGCGAAAGGCCCAAGGCTTACAAATTAAAGATAAGATGCCCGTGAACCCTTTTCTGCCCCTATCTTCGGAGGTAGGTTAAGGAGGCGGAAGGGCAAAGGAGCCCATAAGCTACAGCCGAAGGCACCAAGAGAACATGCCGGCCTCCGGCTTGACGGGACGGCGGCGCCGAAGGGCTCAAGATCGGTGGCAGGACGTCAAGACGCTGTCGAGGCACTACGCCCAGATTCGACTTGACGGCCTTGTCGCCATCCTCTTCCTCTTCCGCAGCCTCCCACGCCAAACCGCCCAAGGAGACAACCCCGGAGTTCAAGGAGCCGCACACGGATGATGGGGTCGCCGTAACGCATGACGGCGCCGCAACTAGTTGGGCCTGCTATCCTCGCCGCTGCGCTTCTCCTCCTCGCCACTCGCCGAGGAGGAATCGCCGCTGTCGGAGGAGCTATCCATGCAGCACCTTGCCCGAAAAGCAAGATCCCCGGAAGACCTTGACGGAGAGGAGGTCACCTCCATTAACTTAAAATGGAGGGTAAACCCGCAGCAGGTTGTGGATGCGGCTAACGCCTTCCATCCACGGTCAAGGTACATCACATTAGGGTGGAATACAACGCGACTCGCCGCTGATCCCACAATCATGTGCAACTCAACGCCTCGGGGATCCGACTCCATCGCCATCGCGACGGAGCTGGAAGCCGAGACGACGATGAGGCGCCGACAGCTTGACGAAGAACTGCAAGGGTCGCCCCTCGATGGACCACCGGGCGGAGACGCAAGGCCGCCCCGCCTCTTTCCCGAAGCGCCGAAGCTGCCCACGACCTGCCCACGGAGAGGAACCGACGAGGCGGGACGGCGACCGCCTCGTCGCCTCTCCCGGCCTCGACCTGCCCACGACCTCGCCCTCCTCTTCCCTTGCGGCGCCCGCCACCCCAGGTGGGATTGGGAGGTGCTGCCTAGCGCACCTGCCGCCACCGATGGAGAACCAAGGTTCCTTTCTCCATGGCAAATGGGAGAAAGGGGAGTAGCTAAGAAAGGAAGGATGGGAGAGTGCGGGTCAAGGCCCTTCCGCCTTTAAAGGAGCAAGGTGGGCCTGCCTGCCGGGCGTAATCAAGGCGCAGAAGAGCAGGAATCAGACAGACCGCCGCCTCGCCGAACGGCCAAGTTTCCACTTCCACCGCCTGTGACCCCGAAAGTGCATGGGAACCACGTGGGAGATTGCAGAATCGAGGCGACGGATGAGGCGACCACACGCCGCCACTTCACCCACGACACCACAATTAACGCTGCCGCTACAAGAAACGCCGTGGGTGCGTGCTGCTCGGGGAGACGTGGGGGTCCAAGGCAACGGCGTAATCAAGACCACGCCCCTGCGACGTTTTTGGGCTCGCCCAACAGAGCTTACGCTGCGGTGGCTCCAGTTCGGGCCTCCGGGTAGTTAGAGTAGGGTACCTAGTACCCAACTCGGCACCTGACAGTTAGCCCTAAGGCCGGGCCGCTTGATGGCCGCAAGACCTCAAGAGCCCCTTTGGAGCCATTCAAGAAAAGAAAAGACCCCAAGAGGAGCTTGCCGAAGGCCACCAAAAAGGAAAAGGCCCCCGCAAGAGGAGTTGTCGAAGGCTTGG
>JAHIAM010021561.1:0-15738 GCA_021605205.1 Aegilops longissima | reverse complement strand
TTGTTTGTATATTTATTTTGGTGTGTTTTCATGATAGGTTCTACCTCAAGATAACCCCGATTACCCATCCAAGGGCGTTCTCTACCCCAGCCCATCGTGCAAGCAATTCATTGATCATTCCGATACAACCCATGTTCTCGCTTCGCTTCTCGCTTTTACTGCATTAAGACAACGCGATTCAACTGTTGTGTGCTGCGGTAGTTGAACCCACTTCCTTTGCATGACCTGTCATTGCCACAAGAATTCAGATGAAACCCACTAGTATGTGTAGGAGTTGATTGAGCCATGTTTGTGATTCCTACCATGCTATGCTTGCTATGCTTAGAGTTGTGTCGTCCGCTCATCGGGATGATGAACCGGAGGAAAGGTTGTGTTGGTTCGAGAGTGTAAGTGTTGAACACGATTTGGTAAAGGTATCGATGAGAGGCCATGTAGGAGTACATGGTGGGTTGTTTCATTGAGGCCAACTTAAGAACTGAGATCTGTGTTTGTGATCCATGAACTAGCTACTACCACGCATTGGGCCCAAACCAATGGACCTTCTCGGCTTCTTAACCACCCCTGCTCATAGTCCGGAGTTGCAAGTAGTTTCGTGTTTGTAGCATGTCAGGGCCGCACGCAACGCTGACCTTAGGGGTGGGTTGTGTTGCGGTAGGCACCGCGGCTCGTGTACCGAAAGTGCCCGCTTGGTATCTCGGGAACCCCGCACACATCGCTCGGGCTGTATGGGAAACCTCGCCGACTTCATGGATGGAACCCGAATAGGCAATAAACCCGGACTAGGGACTTGAGTGTTTAGGTAGGCTGTACCGACACCCACGCTGGGCTTCCGCTGAAGGTTGCCGAGTACATGTCGTGTAAACGCATTTATAAGTGGTGAGAGCGTAGTGAAGAAGTATACCCCGCAGGTTAAATATGATCTATTCGAATAGCCGTGTCCACGGAGAAGGACTTCGGGTTACCTATATCAGTTCATAGACAAGTAAATGGATACTACTAAAAGCCTCAAGATAAGTGTGAGTATCGTGGATGGCCTTCTCTCGGGATGACGAGAGAGGATCCACGGTGGAGTATTGTGATGGTGATAGTGGACTGTGTACGACAAAATGCTTTACAAAGTGTGTCACGAGGATAGCTTAGCCAAGAGTCAAAGTCGGCTTGCTGCAAATAACTCCACTTCCTTCCTTGAGAATGTGCATGTATGATAGGATTCTGTGGTAAGACTTGCTGAGTACTTTTGTACTCATGTTTGCTTAATCAATATTTTCAGAGGACTATACTACCCTCCGACGGATTCTATGTAGATGTTGACTTCGATTTAGTAAGCTAGCCACCTGTGTGGCGATCTAAGACTTGTGAAGGGCCATGGTAGATAGAAAGGCTCCAACAAGCTTTCTTTTCTTTCTAGAGTCTCAGATCAGATTACTTTGCTTCCGCATGTGCTTGTATGATTGTATGATTTGAGTGTTGGGTCAGTGACCCCTATCTGTATGACTATAAAGAGTATGGCCCCTGAGCCTCTTAAATAAAGTATTTGAGTGTAGAGTTTGTTGTGATGCCTTGTTGTATTTACTATATCGGGCATATTATGCATGATGAAATGTTGGTATGAGGATCCTGCCACAGCCTGGCAGCTTCAGCAGCTGCTCGGAATATAGTCTGCTTGAGTGTTGCATGATCGAAGCCATGTGATGCATTTGATCATTCTTCCATGTCTGTCCTTCGGGATAATGATGTCCTGATAGGTGATTCAGATTGCTACAGCCGTGATACCGAGTCTCATTGGTTACAGCTCGCCTGATACCGATGTTCAGCCATTTAGCCCAAAGTTGATTATCGCTTTCAGACTAGCTGAACGTTGAACGGTTGTGAGGTCGCAGTGATATGAGGTGTTACAGCTAGGTCGATGATTAATCGGGTCCCGGCAGCTGGTACGAGAGCAACGCTGTCAGACCTCGATCCTAAGTCACACCGATCTAGCATGTAACACATCATATCACTTTGCGCCTCACGCACGGTATTCCCACGGGTGTCGCTTACCATGGCCCGGACCGCTTATGCCTTTTGGCTCACGATATGATAGTGTCACTAGCATCCATATGACAAAGAACCCGGCCGACATGGCTAGTCGTGAACCCAAAGCGCACTAACCCATGGGGACAGTATACATGAATCACATCGAGCATGTCGGTCATCAACGATGTATTCGGCTGTAGCACTGGCTAACAGACTCCGTGAACCGGCTGTAGCAGTGCTAGACAGACTCAATAACATCGCGTGACATTTCAAGGGATGTATATAGGAACGGCGAAACACATGCCGCCACCAAGTGTCCAAGCAGAGTGCTGGCTAGCAGGACTCGTGAACCGGCCAGAAGCGGACTACTATCGCCGGAGGCACGAGACTACATTTCCCCATATGAGAGGCTGCCAAGGATAAACAACTAGTTTGTCGGATCCCACACATACCAAGCATTTCAAACATACACACAATATGCTCAATATGTAGATACAACATGGCATCACAACATAACTCTACGACTCAAAATATTATTCATTAGGCCCGAGGAGCGAGATATTACAAACAGGGTCTCATGACCCAACACTCGAGCATACAAGTCAAAGCACAAGCGAAGCTAATCATGTCTCGAGTACGCATAACTATAAATGAAAAGGCTGAGAAGCCCGACTATCTACCAAATCCTGCCGAGGCACAAGATCGTAGCTGAGGTAACAAGCTAAACGTCAAGTCCACGGAACTACTAGCTAGACCGACGCCTCTCGCAAAACATAAAATAAGCAAACGTGAGTACAATTGTACTCAGCAAGACTTACATCAGATCTAACTACATATGCATCATTATCAAAAGGGGTGGTGGAGTTTGATCGCAGCAAGCCAGCTTTGACTCGTGGCTATCCTGAACTACGATCGCAAGTAACTCTTTGAGGTGGCGCACACGAGTCCACATATTCACCATATCAAGTACACCACTATGGATCCGCCCCGCCTCACCTACGAGAAATGCCATCCATAGCACTCACGCTTATCTTGCGATTTTAGAGTATCCACTTTCACTTGTCTATGAACTATGCAAGGGTCCAAGTTTCCATATCCGAGGAATCCGCTATTCAATAGATAATGATAACCCTCGCAGGGTGTACTTCTTCACACACGCCTCGCCACTTACCGCCAGACACGCCATGTACCTCGCAACCTTCAAGCGGAAGCCAAGCGAGGAGTCGGCCACGACCGACTAACCACACAAGTCTCTCGTCCGTGTTTATCGCCTATTCGGGTTCCATCCGCAAGGAGATCCGCCGGGTGTCGCCACGGCCCCAAACGATGTGAGCAGGGTTCCCAAGCCCACCAACCGGGTGCCACTTGGTACACCGTACACCGTGCCTAGTCTGTCCCAAGCCCACCTGCACGGGTGCCACTTGGTAGACTACTAACACTACCTACAAACACCGTAAACTAGTTGCAACGCCCGGACAGAGATCAAGTTGATTAATAAGTCGAGAGGGGTCGAGTTACGGAACCCAATGTGTGGTAGTAACTGCTCATGGATCACAAACACGTAACTCAGTTCCTCGAGGACGGCTGCAATGAGACAACCCACCATGTACTCCTACATGGCCTCTCACCGCTACTTTTACCAAATCGTGTTCACACACTTAGCTCACACACAATAGGACATGTTCATAACAATTCCAATTCATTCCCGATGAATCGACCCACTCAACTCTAAGCAAGAGCAGTGCATGACAAACAAGCATAAATGAGTAGGCACAACATGGCTCAAACAATTCCTACTCATGCTAGTGGGTTTCATCTAATTATCGTGGAATGACAGTCATGCAAAGGATCAAGGGGTTCAGCTACCGCAGCAAGTAACACATGAGTCGTTGTTGTCCTAATGCAATAAAATAGAGCAGGAGCGAGAGAGTGGGATTATATCGAATGAACAAGGGGTTTTGCTTGCCCGCACTTCAAGATAATAGTTCTTCATCGGTGTCATCGAATAATCATCGCTTCACATCGCTCACCGGAGGGACAATTACCGCAAACAAGAGAGAGCACAATCAATGCAATGCACATATATGATGCATGATCATGTTAAGGTACTGAATTCACCTAATGCAATAATAATCCGTTAGTTGGAGGAATTCAAACAAGGTTGAATTCCAACTCAAAATGCTATTTCATAAATTACCCTAATCATGATTCATCCTATTCAGTGAGGTTAACTTGTTCAAACATGCATGATCATGGCATAAACAGATTCTTCATATTTTTCTGATCATTTTCATATATAAATTATTTCCATCCGAGTTACTGTTGAATTTATATGATTTTTGAAGTTCGTAGTATTTTCTCAAATTTACTGAATTAAATTAAATCTAGAAAAGGGTATTATCACCACCGACGCCGCAGTGACATCAGCGGTCAACTGGGCGCCCAGGTCAAACCTGACCTGTGGGTCCCAAGGTGTCGCTGGCACAACTATTTAACCCAGCTATTTAACCTTAAGTTAATTTTAACTAGGCTGCTTAGGCCGGGCCCACTAGTCGCTGACTAATTAGCTAACTAACCTAGGTTAATTAGTGTTAAGCTAATTCTAACTAAATTGTCGGGGGCCCATACGCCGCTGACGCACGGGAGGTCAACCCATGGTCAATCCCGCCAACTCGCGGAGTCGACCTGCTGCTCGCTGCCGCATGGAGCCGAGACGGCGGAGGGTGCGGATTTCTCCTCCCACACCAAATGAGAGGCGAGGGGTCCCACGTGACGCCTGGCTCAAGCAGCATCTAAGGAGACTAGCGGAGGTGCGGGGTGGCCGGAATTCGCCAAGGCCGAGCTTTGCGGCGGCCGGAGCTCGTAAGTGCGGGTTGGCGCCACGATGCACGGGAGGGCAAGTGGATGTGCGCTAGGCTCCCGGGGTCTCGAGCACGCTGACACGCCCGACGCGAGCGGGGGGGCTGTGGCATGGCGGCGCGCCATGGCCGGGCGGTGAGGAGCCGTCGGCTGCGACGGAGCTATGGTTTAGAGGCTCGCAAACGCGAGGGGAAAGGAAGGGTTCTGCACGGAGCTCACCGTGGGGTCGGAGAGGAGTCGTGAGCTCGGGAGGTTCCGGCGGCGCCTGAATCGACCGAGGCGGCTCGGTGCCCGAGGTTGAAGACGAGGGCGAGGTCGGCGCCAAGGCGCTTGAAGTCGCGGTGGGTCAGGGAGAGGTCCGGGCGACGAGGCGGAGCTCTTGGGCACGCCAAGCGAGGCAAGGGAAGGGCGGTGGCTGCGGCAGCAGCGAGCGGCGGGCGACGGTGGCGCTGGTTATGGAGAGAGAGAGAGCAGAGGAAGGGGGAGGGGTCGGGAGAGAGTGAGAGAGAGCCAGGGGTCGCGTGGCGCTGGGAGGCGCCCAGAAGGCTGGGGGCCGCCAAGACAAGGCAGGAGGTGGTCACGGCATCGCTGGCCACACGCCTCGCTTCCTTCCGCAAGAGGAAGACGATGAGCGGGGGGCCTGTGGCTGGACCAGTAATCGGGCGGTGGGTGGCTAGACAGTGGGCTGTAAGGGCCCGGGCCTCTCTCTCTCTTTATTATTTCTGTTTTCTATTTTGCGCTTTGTTTTTGATCCAGTTTTAAAACCAAATCAATTTTATAAATCCTGAAAATATTCACGGGCACTTTCTGAATTATTTCTATGGCCCACAAATATTTCCAACATTATTTGAGCATTTAAATTATTTATAGTGTTTAAATGCCCAAAGTCAAATGGTTTAAGATTTAATTCAAAATCCAGGAATGACCTATAAGATATGTTCATCATTTTTGGAAGGGGCTTTCACCTTTATCCATTGACCATGAACATTTTCACAGGGCATTTTGGGATTATTGAAAATGATTTTATTTGAACCTATTAGAATTCAATTGGTGCTAGGGTTTCAACAATCCCCATTTCAACTTTCTGGGAAAATTAACATGATGACATGAATGCCTTAATGCAACTAATGTCAAGCAATTCTAGGGCTGTGACAACTCACCCCCACTAAACAAGAATCTCGCCCCGAGATTCAAGATGTGAGGTAAGAGGAAAAAGGGAAGCCACAAACTATCACAATCTCCACGATCCAATTGCCTTCTCGAATGATGTTGGTTCATTCCATCATCTTGGTCTTGACGTCTTCGAGATCTTCACCCGACACGACAACAGAAAGAAGGGGAAACCCTACATGATTCGATCTTCACGAAGATCAAGCAAATATGATCGACTCACTGATCGAGACGGTGACACATCTTGAGTTGAGACATAAAATGCATCGAGAGGGATGGGAGAACAACAACGAGGTTTGATTAGTGGCAACAATTCCACGCTTTAGGAAGATGGTGGATGGTGTCAAGGTGGCGAAAAATATTTACCATGATCCCGTAACAGACTCTCGAGAAAGGTGACGCAAGAACTATTCCCTTAAGTGGCAAAAAGAATTACTTTTGATACAAGATCATTGGAACTCTTTATACCAGCCTAAGGCAATTCACAACGATCGTTTGACGGAGTGCAAAGGAATAGTACACCCGGACTAGAATGGATGATGTGGACCACCTTGTTGAAGACAACGCAATGGATGATTTTTGCTTATCATCGGAGGTGGAGGGGGCCTAGGGTAAGTCCACTTTGAAGATAACCCTGGACAAGAATTGCTAAGAAGACCGTCTATAGCGAGATAACACAAGGACGGTGCAAGCTGGGCACGAAATGCAACTGTTGAATGTTCCAACCATCATATCTCGCCGAGATTCAGATCCGATTGGGAATAGGATACTTCGCACTCAGCATGTCCGAACAGAAAAGTTGCAACACAAATCGACGAGAAGACGCTATAGATTCTCGGATATGAACTACGATAGCAAGCTCCAAAACGTGAGCTGGTTTTGCTACAAACATGTGAACACGTTGTCCTAGACAAGCATGACCACATGGTAGTCTTATAATAAAACACTACCGAAGTTCGGTGGGGAACCATAATCGAGGGTATCAAGTCTTGTGCATTACCATGGATTAGCACTTAACTCCTTTTCCTAGAACGAGTCAATCAAAGGGCTTGGTGTGCTATGGAATTCATATGAAATGAAGATGATCAGTCTATCATGCCATAGAATACTGCACGCATGACTGACTTGGGATGATTCCAAAGGAACAAAACAAACCTTTCTCAAATTCATGGCGGCAACTTACACCAGATGCACATGAATTAGAGGAAGTCACTACTTTCATCCAAACATATGCTTCATGAACGGAACACTAAGAATTGCTTACACAAGTTTCCAATACTAGGTTGATGCTCAACATGACTCATGGGGAGACAAAATGCTACCGATGGACTCAACAAGAACTCATCGAATTTCCATATCACCGACTTCCACCATCATGTGAACACGTGATAGTATTGGTCGACCAAAAGAGGTAATGGTGCATGCTCAAGGATCAACCACGAGTAAGACAACATTACGAATATCGCTGGTTCTGATTTGACTTGACAATGCCGCCTTCTTCCACCTCGTGCATCCGAGATGCCGCCGCCGATTCGTCTCCCTGTGTCGCCCACGAGCAAGCCGAGCTCCTCCTCGAGTTCACGGTGAGCTCCTCCACCGCTTCCCCTGGCCCCGGGTCTGTTTCGCCAGATAGGCCATCCCCACGAAGCTCAAGCTCGGCGGCCATGCTCGTCACCGCTGTGGGTTACAGACGCCGAGCTCACGCTCGAGCTCGCCATCGTGCTCGGGTTGCTTCTGTAATCCGAACGCAGCCGCTTAGCTTGACTTGTCGTGGCACCGCAGCACCGTAGCCTTCGCAGGTTCAACTCCGGCGCCGCCTCGGCCCACTCCGCGAACCCCGCCACCCCGCACTCTCCCGCTTAGTCTCCTTAGATGCGCGAGCCCGGGCCACGAGGACCCTCCGCCTCTTTTGGTCACCGGAGGAGGAAACCCGGCCCTCCGCTGCCTCCTGCTCCACCGGCGATGAGCCGCTGGTCAACTCCGCGAAGGACCTGGTTTGGCCTAGTTTGACTTCCCGAGCATCGACATGCGGGCCCCGCCTGACTAACTACTCTAGTTAGGTTTAAATTCAATTTAACTAACCCAAAGTTAGTGCTAATTAACTAGGTTAGTTTAGTTAGTCACCGACGTGGCCCCACACGCCAGTTTGACCTGGACCGCCTGCTGACCATTGACGCCACACTCGACGTCAGCCGACGCAGAATACCCTTTATGGATTTAATTTAATTCAAGAATTTCAGAAAATACTCTAAACTTCTAAAAATCATATAAATTCAACCGAACTCTGATGGAAATAATTTATATATGAAAATGATCAGAAAAATATGAAGAATCTGTTTATGCCATGATCATGCATGTTTGAACAAGTTAACCTCACTGAATAGGATGAATCATGATTAGGTAATTTATGAAATAGCATTTGGAGTTGGAATTCAACCTTGTTTGAATTCCACTTCAATTAACTTGGATTATTATTGCATTAGGTGAATTCAGTACCTTAACATGATCATGCATCATATATGTGCATTGCATTGATTGTGTTCTTCTTGTTTGCTTGTAATTGTCCCTCCCGTAGACGATGTACCGACGATGATTATTCGATGACACCGATGAAGAACTATTATCTTCGTATGCTGTGCAAGCAAAACCCCTTGTTCATTCCGATATAATCCCACTCTCGCCTCCTGCTCTATTTTACCGCATTAGGACAACAACGACTCATGTGTTACTTGCTGCGTAGCTGAACCCTTGATCCTTTGCATGACCTGTCATTCCACAAGAATTAGATGAAACCCACTAGCATGAGTAGGAGTTGTTTGAGCCATGATGTGCCTACTCATTTATGCTTGTTTGTCATGCCTGCCATCGCTTAGAGTTGAGTCGGTCTGATTCATCGGGAATGAATTGGAATTGTTATGAACATGTCCTATTGTGTGTGAGCTAAGTGCGTGAACACGATTTGGTAAAGGTAGCGTGAGAGGCCATGTAGGAGTACATGGTGGGTTGTCTCATTGCAGCCGCCCTCGTGAACTGAAGTTCTGTGTTTGTGATCCATGATACAGCTTATTACCACGCATTGGGCCCGAAACCAATGGACCTTCTCGGCTTTTGACCACCCTTGTCCTCATCCGGAGTTGCAAGTAGTTTCGTGTTTGTAGACATGTTGGGGGCCGCACACAACGCTGACCTTAGGGGTGGGTTGTGTTATGTAGGCACCGTGGGTCTGTGTACCGAAAAGCCCGCTTGGTATCTCGGGAACCCCGCACACATCGCTCGGGCTGTATGGGAAACCTCGGCCGACTCTCATGGATGGAACCCGAATAGGCGATAAACCCGACTAGGGACTTGAGTGTTTAGGTAGGCCGTGGCCGACACCCACGCTGGGCTTCCGCTGAAGGTTGTCGAGTACATGTCGTAAAACGACGGTAAGTGGTGAGAGCGCAGAAGAAGTACACCCCGCAGGTTTAATATGATCTATTCAATAGCCGTGTCCACGGAGAAGGACTTCGCTGTCTATATCAGTTCATAGACAAGGAAAGTGGATACTCTAAAATGCGCAAGATAGCGTGAGTGCTATGGATGGCGCTCGTAGGGAGACGGAGCGGATCCATAGTGGTGTATTGATAAGGTGAATATGTGGACTCGTAGCGCCACCTCAAAAGAGTTACTTGCAATGAGTTCAGGATAGCCACCGAGTCAAAGTTGGCTTGCCGCAGTCAAACTCCACCACCCCCTTTTGATAATGATGCATATGTAGTTAGATCCGACGAAGTCTTGCTGAGTACAATTGTACTCACGCTTGCTTATTTTATGTTTTGCGAGAGACGCCGGCCTCGCTAGTAGTTCCACGTGGACTTCGACGCTTAGCTTGTTACCTCAGCCACGATCTTGTGCCTCGGCAGATCTGGTAGATAGTCAGGCTTCTCAAATCTTTTCATTTATAGTTGTCTGCATCTGCACATGTTTAGCTTCCGCTGTGGTTGATCCTTCGAGCATACACCATTACATCTTTTGGTCTCGACCAATACTATCACGTGTTCACATGATGGTGGAAGTCCAAGAATATGGAAATTCGGCGAGTTGTCATTGAGCCCATCAAGAGCATCTTGTCTCCCCATGAGTCATGTTGAGCATCAACCTAGTATTGGAAGCTTGTGTAAGCATTTCTTCGTGTTTTGTCATGAAGCATATGTTGATGAAAGTAGTGACTTCCTCTAGTTCATGTGCATCCGATGTAAGTTGCCGCCATGAGCTTGAGAAAGGTTTGTTTTGCTTCCGCCGAATCATTCCAAGTCAGTCATGCACGCATGGCATTCTATGGTCCGATAGACTGATCATCTTCATTCCATATGGATTCCATAGCACACCAAGCCACCGATTGAATCGCTCAGGAGAAGGAGTTCCTTCATAACAACTAGTCATGACTTATGATAGGACTTCGTTATCCTCGATGATGGTTCCCAACCTGAACTCGTAGTGTTTTATTATAAGACTACCATGTGGTCATGCTTGTCCGGGACAACATGTTCACATGTTTGTAGCAAAACCAGCTCATGTCTTGGAGCTTGCTCGTCGAGTTCATATCCCGAGAATCTCGCAACGCCATCTCGTCAATTGCGTTGTAACCCTTCCTTTTCAGACCTGATGAGTCTGGAATATCCTAACACCAACCAGATCTGAATCTCAAAGGATATGATGGTTGGAACATTCAACAGTTGCATTTCGCTCCCAGCTTGCACCGCCCTTGTGCTATCTCGCTATAGACTGTCTTCTTAGCAATTCTTGTCCAGTGTTTATCTTCAAAAGTGGACTTACCATGGGTCCCCCCACCTTCGATGATAAGCAAATCGTCCATTGCGTTGTCTTCAACAAGGTAGTCCACATCATCCATTCTAGTCCGGTGTACCATTCCTTTGCACTCCACCAAATGATCGCCAGATTGCCTTTAGGCTGGTATAAAGAGTTCCAATGATCTATGGATCAAAAGTAATTCTTTTGCCACTTAAGGGAATAGTTCCTTGCGCCACCTTTCTCGACGGTCCTGTTACGGATCATGATAAATATTTCTCGCCACCATGACACCATCCACCATCTCCCTAAGCGTGGAATTGTTGCCACCAATCAACCCCGTTGTTGTCCTTCCATCCCTCTCGATGCATGTTATGTCTCAACTCAAGATGTGTCACCGCCTCACCGTGAGTTGATCATGTTTACTTGATCATCGTGAAGATCGATCATGTAGGGTTTTCCTTCTTCTTCGTTGTCGTGTTGGGTGAAGATCTCAAGACGCCAGACTAAGATGATGGAGTGAATCAACATCTTCGAGAAGGGCAAATGGATCATGAAGATTGTGATATTCTCAGACCTCCTTTTCCTCTTACTCACGCCTTGAATCTCGCAGATTCTTGTTTAGTGGGGTGAGTTGTCACAGCCCTAGAATTGTTTGACATTAGTTGCATTAAGGCATTCATGTCATCATGTTAATTTCCATAAAAGTTGAAATGGGGATTGTTGAAACCCTAGCACCAATTGAATTCTAATAGGTTCAAATAAAATCATTTTCAATAATCCCAAAATGCCTGTGAAAATGTTCATGATTAATGGATAAAGGTGAAAGCCTCTTCCAAAAATGATGAACATATCTTATAGGTCATTCCTGGATTTTTGAATTAAATCTTAAACTATTTGACTTTGGGCATTTAAACACTATAAATAATTTAAATGCTCAAATAATGTTGGAAGTATTTAGGCCATAGAAATAATTCAGAAAGTGCCCGTGAATATTTTCAGGATTTATAAAATTGATTTGGTTTTTAAACTAGATCAAAACAAACTGCAAAATAGAAAATGTAAATAATAAAGAGAGAGAGAAGAGGCCCTGTGCCACTTACCCGCCCACCTGCCTAGCTTCCACCCACCGCCCGCCACGGTCCAGCCCACCACCGCCACCTCCCCATCGCCTTCCTCCTCAGGCCAAGAGGCGGGGAGCGGTCGACGCGGCGCCGAGCTCCACCTCCTGCCCACGCAGCTGCTCCTCTCGCCTCGACGCGCCACGAGACGCCTCAAGCCCTCGCCTCCCCTCACTCTCCTTCCTCCCTCGCCCTTCGCTTCCTCTCCGAGCACACCCGAGCGGCTCGCACGCTGCTCACGAACCCAAGGCCATCGACCACCCTCGCCTCGCCATCGAGCCTAGGAGCTCCGCCGTGTCGGCCTTGCCTTCCATCGAGATACGCGACGCCGAGGCCCCGCTTCATCACCACCGCCGCCGTTCACCGACGGGCACCGAGATCGCCGGCTTTATTCAGCAAGCTGCCCAGAGCTTCCCCGAGCCCGCTTCTATGGCTACTCGCAACCGCGTGAGGCCACGATCCTTTTCCCCAACCCCATGCTCGATTGCCTCCCTAACCGCTTAACCACCTTGCCGAGCGCCCGCGCCGGGCTATGGCGCCGCCATAGTTGCTCAGAGCTCAAGGCCCGAGCCCATAAGCACGCCAAGACACTCCTGTGAGCACGAGCACCTTCGCTTTTCCTCTCGTGCACCGCAGCACCGTGAGCTATCGCTGTTCGAACTCCGCGCCTCCTGCTCCACTCCGCGAACCCCGCCACCCCGCACCTCCCGCTAGTCTCCTTAGATGCGCCATGAGCCCAAGGCCACGAGGACCCTCCGCCTTTTTTGGTCACCGGAGGAGGAAACCTGCCTCCGCTGCCTCTGCTCCGCAAGGATGAGCTGCTGGTCAACTCCGCGAGTTGACCCGGTTTGGCCTAGTTTGACTTCCCGAGCCATCGACATGCGGGCCCCGCCCGACTAACTACTCTAGTTAGGTTTAAACTAATTTAACTAACCAAAGTTAGTGCTAATTAACTAGGTTAGTTTAGTTAGTCACCGACGGTGGCCCCCACACGCCAGTTTGACCTGACCGCCCTGCTGACCCGCTGACGCCACACCGACGTCAGTCGACGCAAGAATACCCTTTTATGGATTTAATTTAATTCAAGAAATTTCAGAAAATACTCTAAACTTCTAAAAATCATATAAATTCAACCGTAACTCGGATGGAAATAATTTATATATGAAAATGATCAGAAAATATGAAGAATCTGTTTATGCCATGATCATGCATGTTTGAACAAGTTAACATCACTGAATAGGATGAATCATGATTAGGTAATTTAGAAATAGTATTTTGAGTTGGAATTCAACCTTGTTTGAATTCCACTCCAACTAACTTGGATTATTATTGCATTAGGTGAATTCAGTACCTTAACATGATCATGCATCATATATGTGCATTGCATTGATTGTGCTCTCTTGTTTGCCGGTAATTGTCCCTCTCGTAGACGACGTATCGATTTGATGAATTCGATGACACCGATGAAGAACTATTATCTTCGTAAGTGCTGTGCAAGCAAAACCCCTTGTTCATTCCGATATAATCCCACTCTCTCGCCTCCTGCTCTATTTTATTGCATTAGGACAACAACGACTCATGTGTTACTTGCTGCGTAGCTGAACCCTTGATCCTTTGCATGACCCGTCATTCCACAAGAATTAGATGAAACCCACTAGCATGAGTAGGAATTGTTTGAGCCATGTTGTGCCTACTCATCTATGCTTGTTTGTCATGCCTGCCATCGCTTAGAGTTGAGTCGGGTCTGATTCATCGGGAATGAATTGGAATTGTTATGAACATGTCCTATTGTGTGTGAGCTAAGTGTGTGAACACGATTTGGTAAAGGTAGCGGTGAGAGGCCATGTAGGAGTACATGGTGGGTTGTCTCATTGCAGCCGCCCTCGTGAACTGAGTTCTGTGTTTGTGATCCATGAGACAGCTTACTACCACGCATTGGGATCCTTAATTGACCTCTCGGCTTTTAACCACCCTTGTCCTCATCCGGAGTTGCAAGTAGTTTCGTGTTTGTAGCATGTCAATGCACGCAACGCTGACCTTAGGGGTGGGTTGTGTTGCGGTAGGCACTGTGGGTCTGTACCGAAAGTGCCCGCTTGGTATCTCGGGAACCCCGCACACATCGCTCGGGCTGTATGGGAAACCTCGCCGACTCTCATGGATGGAACCCTAATAGGCGATAAACCCGACTAGAGACTTGAGTGTTTAGGTAGGCCGTGGCCGACACCCACGCTGGGCTTCCGCTGAAGGTTGCCGAGTACATGTCGTAAACGGCGTAAGTGGTGAGAGCGTGAAGAAGTACACCCTCGCAGGTTTAATATGATCTATTCAATAGCCGTGTCCACGGAGAAGGACTTCGGGTTGCCTATATCAGTTCATAGACAAGTGAAAGTGGATACTCTAAAATGCGCAAGATAAGCGTGAGTGCTATGGATGGCGCTCGTAGGGAGACGGAGCGGTCCATAGTGGTGTATTGCTATGGTGAATATGTGGACTCGTAGCGCCACCTCAAAAGAGTTACTTGCAATGTAGTTTAGATAGCCACCGAGTCAAAGTTGGCTTGCTGCGCCAAACTCCACCACCCCTTTTGATAATGATGCATATGTAGTTAGATCTGATAAGTCTTGCTGAGTACAATTGTACTCACGCTTGCTTATTTTATGTTTTGCAGAGACGCTGTCCTCGCTTAGTAGTTCCACGTGACTTCGACGCTTAGCTTGTTACCTCAGCTACGATCTTGTGCCTCGGCAGATCTCGTAGATAGACAGGCGCTTCTCAGCCTTTTTCCATTTATAGTTGTCTCAGATTTCGACATGATTAGCTTCCGCTTGTGCTTTGACTTGTATGCTCGAAAAGTTGGGTCATGAGACCCATGTTTGTAATATCTCGCCTTCGGAGCCTAATGTATTATATCTGAGTCGAGAGTTATGTTGTGATGCCACGTCAGATTTACACGTATTGAGCATATTGTGTGTATGTTTGAAATGCTTGGTATGTGTGGGATCCGACAAACTAGTTGTTTATCCTTGGCAGCCTCTCATATGGGGAAATGTAGTCTCGTGCCTCCGAGCGATAGTAGTCCGCCATACAGCCCGGTTCACCGAGTCCTGCTAGCCCAAAGACTACCGCTTGGACACTTGATGGCCGGCATGTGTTTCACTTCGCCTTATGTCCTGTTCCTTCGGGAAATGTCACGCTGTGTTATTCGAGTCCTCGCTTAGCTCGCTACAGCCCGGGATACCGGAGTCCTCATATCCCAAAGGCTACAGCCCGAATATATACGTTGATGACCGACATGCTCGATGTGATTCATGTATGCCTGTCCCCATGGGTTAGTGCTGCTTTGGGTTCACGACTAGCCATGTCGGCCCGGTTCTTTGTCATATGGATGCTAGCGACACTATCATATACGTGAGCCAAAGACGCAAACGGTCCCGCCATGGTAAGGCGACACCTGGGAATACCGTATGTGAGACCGCAAAGTGATATGATGTGTTACATGCTAGATCGGTGTGACTTAGGATCGGGTCCCGACAGCGTTGGTATCGAGCCTCGATCATCAGAGGATTACCAAGCCAAACCGGTCGGGTTGTGTCTAGAAATGCTTTAGTTATGTAAGGGAATTGATTGTGGAAGGAACGAAGGCTCTTTTTACTCCTTATACCTCATGGCCTTCTCGATCCGAGTCATCCTCTCTCTTCTACGGGTTTAAGAACTAGGCTTCATCTATCTATTAGGATGACGTGTTACTAATCCATAGACCTTTAAGATTGTTGGTTTTAATCCC
>JAHIAM010021559.1:0-18865 GCA_021605205.1 Aegilops longissima | reverse complement strand
AGGACGCAAGAGAGTTTATACTAGTTCGCCCTTCGATGAAGGTAAAAGCCTCACATCTAGTTGTGATGGAATTGATGGGGTTTTGATGACTAGGAGCAAACAAGCTTCGCTTAAGTCTCGAAGTTGTTGTCTCGTCGTTCTGAATCGCCTCCGGTCGCCCCTTATATACATGGGTGGCGCTTGCCGGTTCACAGAGTCCCGACGCGGTTTATAGATGTATCCGCTCGGTCTCTCGCTATTCCTAACTTACAATACAAGTTATATACCCACGCCGGTTTACGGCTACAAGCCTTAAACCGCCACGGGCCTTAAGCCCTCATCCGCCTACTTGGGCTTTAATATACTCAACTACTAATGAAGTTAACTCGGCCTGTCCTAGCCGATTTACGCCCAGTAGTAATATCCCCAACAGAACTCCGAAAGAAGGCGTCACCATCGAACCCGAAGCGATTGCAATCGAGGCTATGTGTTATCGAACCCGAGCGATCGATCGATGGCTGTTAATCAACCCGATCGAGAGATTCTTCGCCATCGCCTAATCAAGCCGATCGATGCCGCCTCGGATGAACAAAGTGAGTGTTGCTATGGGGTTTGATGAACAGTTCCTATGGGGTGGATGAACAGACCCCGTGGTGTTGCTCTCCGATGAACAGACCTCGACGATCGAGCCGGTTGGGGTTGGATGAACAGGACCTCGAGAGGGTTGGATGAACAGACGACCCCGTGGAGGGCAGGATGAATAAGAGAGACGGTGGAGGGATGGATGAACAAGAGACGTGGAGGGCTGGATGAACAAAGAGCTCATGGAGGGGTGGTTGAACAGAGCCCGTGGAGAGGGTTGGTTGAATAGTAGCCGTGGAGTAGCGCGGTGGAGGCTGGATGAACAGGAGCTCGTGGATGAACAAATGCAGTGGAGGCCGGAGGAGGTCGACGGTGGATGAACAAGAGTCTGTGGAGGCTAGAGGGGGTCGGCGGTGGAGATGAATAGTATCCGTGGTGTCCTGCTTTGGCGGCACGCCACACCCTCCCGGCGAAGAGGACCCCCGCTTTCAATCAGAAGGCCCAACACAAGTGTTGTTCCTCCGCTTTGCGGTAAGCCACACCCTCCCGATCAACAGACCCTGCTTCAATCGAGGAGGTCCGCTTCTCCGCTTTGTGGTACGCTGCATTCTCCCGGCGAACAGGATCCTGCTTCAACGTGGCCGATCGAACACAAGGCTGTTTCTCCGCTTCATGCACGCCAGCCTCGCTTCCATCGGGCTGTTCCGCCTAAGCCTCCCGGCGAACACGACGACGATTCCGCTCCGACCCAGCCGGTTGGCTCTCATGAACATGACGACGCTTATTTCTCCGCTCCGACCCAGCCATGTACACGAGCCCTGGCCAGACGATGCGCGAGTAGGCGTCGAGACCCCACTCAGATGTACGACGCGGACGATTTTCTTTCTTGCACACTAGTTGTTGTACGACGCGTACATGCTACGCGCGCTTCTTACTACGACATCGCCCGCGCTTACATTGACCAAGATGTACATACACGTCACACCAGAATAACAATGCTACGACGCTCGACTAGGTGGGTCCTGACTGTCAGGAACTTCCTTCCGTGCGAAGACGTAGCTAGTGGGTCCCAGCAGTCAGGGGGGCGAATCATTTTTTTTGCACGGACACACTTCCCGCATGCGAAGATGTAGCTGGTGGGTCCTAGCAATGGGGAAACGTTTCATGGGAATATGGTGGCCTGGCCCGTGGGCCTCCCATGTTAGGTCCAGGAATAATTATTTTATGCGCGAATAAGGAGGCACTTCATGCGGCTGCCATGGACCCAGCTGTCAGCCTCTCCATGTACAAGATTTTCCGATGGAAGTCGGTCGCTGACCACATTGACCACGCCCACCGAGAGCACTGTGGCAGTGACGACGGTGAGGCCTAGGAAGGGGAAGATGCGAGCTGTGGAAGACGCGCAAGGGAAGCCCGCATGAGAGGAGTACGAGGGTTCACTAGTTCGGCTGCGGCGTGAGGCTGCCATCGCCAGTAGGCTCCGTGTCGGTGTCAAACCGCGGATCTCGGTAGGGGGTCCCGAATCAGGCCTAGGCGAAGGTAACAGGAGACAAGGGACACGATGTTTTTACCCAGGTTTGGGCCCTCTCGATGGAGGTAATACCTTACCCCGCTTGATTAATATTGATGGTATGGGTAGTACAAGAGAGATCTACCACGAGATCGTAGAGGCTAAACCCTAGAAGCTAGCCTATGGTATGATTGTTGTTCGCCCCACGGACTAAAACCCTCCGCTTTATATAGACACCGGATAGGTTAGGGTTACACAGAGTCGGTTACAATGGTAGGAGTTCTACATATCCAGACGCCAAGCTTGCCTTCCACGCCAAGGAAAGTCCCATCCCGACACGGACAAAGTCTTCAATCTTGTATCTTCATAGTCTTGGAGTCCGCCAAAGATGATAGTTCGCTATCCGACACCCCTAGTCCAGACTCCCTTAGTAGCCCCCGATCCAGCTTCAATGACGATTTAGTCCGGGCGCGATATTGTCTTCGCATTGCAAGGCGGGTTCCTCCTCCAATACTTCATAGAAGGTTTTGAACACCAGATAGTGTCCGCTCGCAAAACAAGTTCCACATACCACCGTAGAGAGAATAATTTTGCATAGATCCGCTGACGATTCCGCGGGCGTGACATCACACCACGCCAAGCCTTTATAATGAATCGCTTTTTACTGTTCCACCCTAGGTGATTAGCGAGGTGGTTTCTTGGCACGCCTTTATCAAAGCGTAGATCGTGCCCCTTGTTCCGGGATTCTCATCAACACGGACGGGTAACCCAACTGCGTCTCGCCGGGCACGCCTCTATCGGCGCAGTCCTAATCGACCACGGGAGGGCTCTTGGTATTCAACCTTTATAATGAGACCAAGGCCCTCTTCTTTTTACACCTCCATCGAAGTTCGCCAAGGCTTCAAGTTCTAACACCCAAAGCTTCAGATTTAGGCGCCACTTGACCTTCGATGATGTCCGCCCCACCAACACGGCCGATGGATGTCTTCTTCCGCACGAAGAAGATGCTAAAGCTGTGAGGCGCCAGGATCTAACCGCGAGATTTCAGATAGGCTGCCTGCTCCAGTGGCAGGTCATTCCCACTCTCGAGCCCGGCGAGAGCGTGGTGTTCGTGGTCACACTTCCTTCGGGTTTAGGCTTCCCGACGGATCCCTTTGTGCGGGGGCTCATGTTTTATTATGGGCTAGATTTCCATGACTTGAATCTGAGTCCATCCTCCATATCTCGCCATTCATTGTCGATGTGAGGCCTTCCTCCATATCACCCTCACTTTGGATTGTGGCTCAAGACCTTCAAGGTGGAGCCAAGATGATCGAGGGGCAAGCAGAGTGCGGAGGGGCGGCCATAAGCAAATGTGCCGATGATCCGTGGGCTCGAGGGCTCTTTTCAAGAGGAGCTTGGTTTGTGGCAACGGAGTGGTTTTATATTACCGCCCTGTGGGCACCAAATGGGTGGCGCCTCCGCCTTCCGCCAGTCCACCACAGCGGCCGGTGTCATGGGTCAACAAGGCTCGACTGGGTCGCCCAAGGACGCCTCTCCTGCAGTGGCCGCATTCGAGACCTCCAAGAAAGAGAGATCAATCTGGTCGCAGTGGCGCAGGTTATGTTGATTCGCGCCTTTCGCCTCGCAAACGCCGCCCTCCGTCTCGTGGGAATTTAATCCGAGGGACCACGAGCTTCCAACATTTTATGGGTACGACACCCGTGGAGATGTATAAACTGTTCTTCGGATCACAAGAGAAGTGTCCGACCTGACCGAGGACGCAGGACTAAGCTGCAATCGCCTGATACTCAAGTAAGTAGTCCTCAGAACCGGATGTGCTGTTCATTCATTTATCATGTATATATGCCCTTCAAAGGAGCGTGTTTTTTGAACAGAGTGGATAGCCAAGGAAAAGTTAATAAGGTGTCCGCCCTCCCGAGACCACGCCGGATCCCATGCTGACCAAGATGTTGAAGGCCGCGCTTTTAAAGAAGGCTAAGGGGAACAGGAAGCAACTGCTCCACGAAGGATACTTTCGAGGAAGTTAGGATCAAAGGTCCCACCTCCAAGGAGAGAAGAGGACCGCTCGAAGATTTGGAGGTCAAGGCCTCCAAGAGGGGAAAGAAATTCGCAGAGAGTCCGCGCCGGGAAGTAACCCAGCCGCACTATTTCCCCAAGGGATCAGCCTCCAACGAGCCGCCAGAAAAGAAGGGTCTTGTAAATAAGGAACATCCTCGCATTTATTTCAAGATAACCAAATTGTACCTTGTAGTTCGGATCTCAGCCCTTCAGCAGAGCTCGCCTTCGGGGATCTTCTTCCGAGATGATGGAGAGCGAAACGCTCCACTGTCGCACCTCATGCGAGGCGGACGCCTCGAGGTGTCGGCACCGAGGGTTTCTGTCCGCGGGCCGAAGGTCCGCGCCAACCGGGCGCAAGGCCGGAGGAGTCAAGGATCTGCTCGAGCGAAGCGGTTATCTCGTAAGATCACCGTGCGCTAATGGGTACGGTGATTGAAAGAATTGCATCCGCCGAGAGCGGATTATGAAGCCGCCGAAGCTTATCGACGGGTTTGAGGTACGCAAAATGATGTACCTTCCGGATGCTTATACATATAGAATGCGCCTCAGATAGATAGTAGCCCCGAGACTCGGTATGTTGTCAAAATTGACAGGTGCCGAGGATCATAATCTCAGTTATAACATATCACCCTCCTAAATAGGTGGCGGGCATCCGGAGGCCAGCCGGATCGATGAATATGCCGAACTAAAGCAACTTGACGAGGCGATGCGACATCGCCGCCGTCAATAAACGGCTTGACGAGTCACAAGGTATGCGACTTCTACGCGGACACTGGTAAGGGAGCTTGACACCCATGCCTTACCACTTGTATGCTTAATGCAGTGGTGCCGCTGCGGAGGAGCTACGGTGGAACTCGCCGAGCGAAAGAGCAAGCCGAATAGTAATGCGACCGCTTAAGGGCGCCAAGAGCTAAAAGTCGAACGGGCTGCTCATTGTCAAGCAAAGAGGAAAGAGCTAAAAGTTAAAGAATGCTACCGATCGCCGCGGGTTCTTGAAAAGAACGCTGCGGGCAAGAGGACCTGAAAAGGCCACCGCCGGTTAAGGATGCCTCGCCCGCAATGAGAGCTGCAAAGGAGGAGCTGCGCAGTCGTGGATGTTGCTGTTGGAAAGCCTTTTTCGCTGTGGAGGAAGTTCACGGATCCGGCGTATGCTTAGTTGGACAAGTTGTGGAGTTCGGAGGATGCTTATCCGACTTAGCGGCGAGCGCCGCAGACGCGATTGAGCACTTCCGGGCCGAGGGGGCATGTATGGAAGAACTATATCTGGTCGCAATTCCATAGTCCGGAGCGCCCTTCCGCTGATCGATCGGTTGGCCGAATGGGCCGAGCTTAATCGATTATCCGGACTTGCCATGAAGCAAGTAATGACTCATTTGTGGCCAGCGCACTTCACCAAGAGTTATTTTAGCTTGGTGCAGCAGCCTTGGTGCGGTATCACAGACGACGCAATGAAGCGGTCGGCGCATAGAGGGAGCGCTGGATGGCTCTTGCCGTGTCAAGACATACAGGCGGAGATGAAGGCCACCTGTTGCATCCCAAGATTCGGACAGGTTTAGTACCGCCGAGCACTATTTTGAGGAAGTCCTGCAAGGCGCCGCTTAATAGAGACGCAGTTTCAAGGATGTTATGCTTTAATGGCATGTATGATTTGTGAAAACAATGTTTCAATTTTAATGTAAGAGCTTTTTATACTTGTGCGCTCAATAGTAAACTACCCCCTCGGCGGTCGTTGATGTATATGTATATATAACTTGAAAGATGGCAGTCCTTGGCTTTCAGCCCCACGCACATAGTGCGGGGTGTTTGCAAAGAAGGCGCTTTTTCACACTTAATCCAACGCCTTGGTCCTATTAAGGAGGTGGTAGCGAGCAAACTAGGCAACCGGACTATAATGCTTTATCACTTTCACTTAGCCATAGGAGTTCGAGGGTGGGGCTACTATATAGCCCTTGGGCCACCGCACTCTCCCGAATTAAAAGCGATGTGCCCGACCGAAAAATGGTCCTTCGTTAATGCGAGGAATTCTAAACATTCCGTGAGTCATCGAGTGGTTGACCAGTCTCTCGCTATATCATGACAGTACTTTTTGTCTTTCATCGAGGTGCTCGCCGCCAACCGGGCACAATCGCAGAGTTCTCCGGTGCCAGCCAATAGCCGATAGAACGGAAACGTAAGGCAGCAAACACAGGAGCCGCAAACCCAACATTTGACCAAAGACATGATTCGGAGCTGATGCATATAAGGCCTAACTCGAGACGCCGAACACTCCCTAAGGTATTCGGTCTTTATAAAAACGGCAGAATAATGCCCTAAGCCCCGTGTCCGTGCACGCCAAAAAAATTCTGCGCGCCAATGCCAAAACGCCAGCCTCCTCCTCGTTATAGTAAGAAACCGGGGATGAATATCAACAAGAGACAAGAAAAAGGTTTACGCAGGTCTTAATCAAAAGAATCTTGCAACGGGTCCCTACCGCACATCTCGCTACTGCCTCCGCAAGCAGCCGATCCTCGACGGGTGTAGCACGTTGTTCATCTCAGAGAAGAGAGGAACTTAGTTTAAAAGAAAAATATCATGCAAAAAATGTACTTTTATATTAAATAATCAGAGTACGATTCAAGAAGTGAATAAAATTGAGCTTTATTGTCTCTTGTTGTACGTAAGCGCAGCCCTTGTATGGGGGTATGCCGCAGTAGGCGCCGGACTCGCCTAGCCGTGTCCGGGTTTGAATGACCCATTCGGTGTTTTGATTAGCGGAGCCGATTGGTGTGAGGCTGTCAAGGCAGTCTCACATTCTTCCGCTTCTCGAGTAACACTTAATACTCCTTTTCACGAGATGATGCCGCTGCGGACCGGCATTTTAAGTGTAAGAGATGCATAATGCGGTATTATGCTAAAGAGGGCGAAGCTTCACGCCTCAAAGAGTGCTTGATAGCTACTTTCAATGGGGCGATGTGGACGGTTAACTTTTTCGTATGGAAGTTGTCTGATGAGCCGAACACAACTTCTAGCAGAGGGAGCCCCGAATGGGCATACAGGCCTGGCATTACCCTTTGAAGGAGGTGTTGCTATGGCTTAATTTTGGTTGGGTCTATCCTCATCCCATGGATTGTGTCCTCGATATATCAGTTTTATATCATCGCCGCCATCCATGAGGACTTGTGTAAATTGGAATCCACGATTATAGGATCCAATATCAAGGCAGTCCATCTTATGCTCCGGATGCTTTTGGAGTAGTCCGATGGTCAAGGTGATTGGTTTTGACAACCAGTGTTGGTACTCCGCTAGGGTAGTGTGTGCGGGCGCTGCCTTAATGGGCGCCACCTGCTTTTTCCCTTTTATCACGTGAAGTGAGTTTACCGCTTAACCTCTTGTGGAAATTCTTTTGTTTTTCTGCTCGCTTGTGGGGTTCGCCATCATCCTCACTTGGTGTGTCGAGCCCTTGTGTTCAGCGCTGAGTCTCGCGGATCTGTTTGAAGACCCAACAATCTCTCGTGGGTATGGTTTGCGTGCTTCCCAGAGTAATCGTGAATTTGGCATATCTTGTCCAAGATTTTGTTTAAGTTGATAGCTCATCGCTATTGTCCTTAAGGGCAGTTTTTATTGTTTTGTCGTGAGCTTTGAATCTGGCATCGATCGTCGTGACTCTTTGGACCGCTCCCTTAATCCGGCGATGGTCCTTGTTATGACGTGGTTTCCCATTTCCATCCCTCGACTTCGATGTACTTGGGTCACTGGTGCTGCATCTTGCTAGCCGCCTATCCTCTCCCGCCGCAAAAGTGGGTCATGAGGCTTGTTAGTGCAGCCATGGTTCCTGGCCTCTCCGGCCGAGGTGTCTCGGCAGCCATCTGCCCTGGACGCTGTGTTTGAAAGCTGCTAAGGCTTCAAGGTCCTGACAATGACTATTTGGTTCTTTTTAGTAAGGAACCTGTTCCACTTTTCGGCTGACTCTCCTGACTGTTGAGTTATGTGACTTAGATCGTCTCAGATCCCGGAGGGCTAACATAAGTCCCTTGAAAATTTGCCTTAAATGCATCCTAGCTCTTCCCAACTTCCAATGGTATTTTCGGAAGGCTTTTAAGCCAATGCCGAGCTGGCCCTTTGAGTTTGAGGGTAAGTATTTTATGGCATGGAGATCATCTCCTCTAGCCATGTGTATGTGGAGGATGTAATCCTCAATCCGCACCTGTGGCCGTTGTTCCGTCAGATGCCTCTATGTTTACGGGTTTGAACTCACTGAAATTGTGATCCAAAGACCTCATCGCTGAAACATTGGTGTGCGCACCCCTATATTTGGGTGCCGTGATGTTCGGATATTTGGCGGTTGCATTGCTTTGAAGAGCTTGCTTTCTTACCCCATAGATGGACCTAATCGGCCATCCTTTTGATGCGAATCCTTATGCGGATCGCAGATCGGCTTGTAAAGGGCGCCATTTGCCGCTTCTTTTTGCCGTGGGGTCGCCCATCCGACCGGTGGCCTTCTTATTTTTGATTGTGGGGTTTCTAAGGCCTCCTCATCAAATTCGGGCAGTAGTTTTCTTTGGGTAGTTTTTGATCGGGCGATCGTCAGCCAGATTTGTTCTCATGGTGTTGAATACTTTGCTCCATCTCGATTCTGAGTGCATCTTCCGCTGTTTTGAGCTTCCGCTTCGCTTTTCAGCTACGCATAAAGGCATAAGAGCCTTCTCGTGGAGGTTCTTTGCTCCAACAATTTGTCCGGTGAGATCGTCTCGACCGTTATCTTCGCCGGGACGGGTTGTTCATCGGGTTGTCCTGTTCGGACGGTTGCTCAATAGCATGTTCGCTGCCCACCGGTTCGCCTCGCCTATGGCTGGGTCTTTGTTGAGGCGGACTTGGTGCGGCGCTTACGCTGTTGCTTTGACTGCCGAGGATTTATGCTTCAGAACGCCCCATTGTTCCTCGCCACTTCCTTTAGGTGTATCCACCATGTATACATCATGGGTGAGGTGGTTGTCCAAAGATCCTATAGGTGCTGGTTCATGGTCGCTCTCCTACATCGCCGCCCATACCGCCGATGTCTTCGAGTCGAAATCGAGCACGCCGTGTAAGCTCGACAAAGGGCTACAAAGTGGTGGTGGTGGGCGCTGAATTTCTTCGTCCGTCTCGTGATCTCAACCTTCCCGACCGTAGTCCGCCAGGCTCTTCTGGATAAAGAGAGAGACTTTAGTGAATTCAGGATGTCGCCAAAGGGCGAAAATAAAGATGTCCGCCAGAAGAACTCCATGATCGCCCCCAATCGATTCGATTGGCAGGGGGCGCGGAGGGTTTGGAGTCCCGGAGAGGAGTCCGCACCTTGGAGTCACGGTTCCTCGCAGCGACAGGGATTGAGTTCGCTCAATCGCCGTTGAGATCGTGAGCCCCGAGGCGGTGTCCAACCACTCGCCCTCGATCGGGGAATCTGCTCCCGTTAAGGGCCTGAGCGGCACTAGTGCGGCCTCCGTGGCAATCGCTCGCGGTAGAGCTAGATCATACCCATCGAAATAATGCGCGCTGCTATGGTCGGGCTCAATCGTCAAGATCGAGTCTCCACGGATATCGGCCAGATAGTTCAAGCTTCCAAATCTGACCTAACGCCAGGGGCGAGCTTTCGATCCGCTTCCAGATGGCCTGCTTAATTGCCCGCAGCAAAGCCGCCGAATATGAAGATCTGTCCGGGAGAAAAGTCTCACCCCGACCGCTGCTGTTGATGATCGGCGAGCCATCGGGCCTATAGGTGACAAATACAGAGGAACTCTCAATGAAAGCACCAATGTCGGTGTCAAAACCGCGGATCTCGGTAGGGGGTCCCGAATCGTGCGCCTAGGGCGGATGGTAACAGAGACAAGGGACACGTATGTTTTACCTGTGTTCGGCCCTCTCGATGGAGGTAATACCCTACCCCGCTTGATTAATATTGATGGTATGGGTAGTACAAGAGTAGATCAACCACGAGATCGTAGAGGCTAAACCCTAGAAGCTAGCCTATGGTATGATTGTTGTTCGCCCCACGGACTAAAACCTCCGTTTATATAGACACAAGGTTAGGGTTACAGTCGGTTACAATGGTAGGAGATCTACATATCCAGACGCCAAGCTTGCCTTCCACGCCAAGTAAAGTCCCATCCGGACACGGGACGGTCTTCAATCTTGTATCTTCATAGTCTTGGAGTCCGCCAAAGATGATAGTTCGCTATCCGCACACCCCTAGTCCAGACTCCCTCACCGCCAGCGGTGGGAATAGTAGGAGCAAAGGAGGCTCAAGGGCAAAGACAGCCGCCACGGAGGCAGGAGCATGCGGCACGACCGGTGCTGCTTTGGGCGGCCGGAGTGAAGGAAATATGCCCTAGAGGCAATAATAATGTTATTATTTATTTCTTATATCATGATAAATGTTTATTATTCATGCTAGAATTGTATTAACCGGAAACATAATACATGTGTGAATACATAAACCTACAGAGTGTCACTAGTATGCCTCTATTTGACTAGCTCGTTAATCAAAGATGGTTATGTTTCCTAACCATGAACAAGGAGTTGTTATTTGATTAACGGATCACATCATTGGTTGAATGATCTGATTGACATGACCCATTCCATTAGCATAGCACCTGATCGTATAGTTTGTTGCTAGTGCTTTTCTTCATGACTTATACATGTTCCTATGACTATGAGATTATGCAACTCCTGCTTGCCCGAGGAACACTTTGGTGCTACCAAACGCCACAACGAATCGGGTGATTATAAAGGTACATTACAGGTGTCTCCAAGGTACATGTTGGGTTGGCATATTTCGAGATTAGGATTTGTCACTCCGATTGCTCGGAGAGGTATCTCTCGGCCCTCTCGGTAATGCACATCACATAAGCCTTGCAAGCATTGCAACTAATGAGTTAGTTGTGAGATGATGTATTACGGAACGAGAAAAGAGACTTGCCAAGAACGAGATTGAACTAGGTATTGATACCGACGATCGAATCTCGCAAGTAACATACCGATGACAAAGGGAACAACGATGTTGTTATGCGGTCCGACCGATAAAGATCTTCAGAGAATATGTAGGAACCAATATGGGCATCCAGGTCCCGCTTATTGGTTATTGACCGAGAGGTGTCTCGGTCATGTTCACATAGTTCTCGAACCCGTAGGGTCCGCACGCTTAACGCTTCGGCGATGCTTATTATGAGTTTTATGATGTTGATGTACCAAGGTTGTTCGAGTCCCGATGAGATCACGGACATGACGAGGAGTCTCAAATGGTCGAGACATAAAGATTGATATATTGAAGCCTATGTTTGATTCCGAATCACTCCGTGAAATTGGGAATTTTATCGAGTACCGGGGTTACCGAACCCCCGGGGGTCAATGGGCCTTGATGGGCCTTAGTGGGAAAGAGAAAAGGGGCCCTATAGCTGGTCGCAGCCTTCCCCTTCCCTAGTCCTATTAGGATTAGGAGAAGGGGTGGCGCCTCTCTCCCTCTCCCTTGGTCAAACCCTAGTTGGACTAGGATTTGGGGGAATCCTACCCTAGTAGGAGTAGGACACCCCGTGCGCCCCTCCGGCCGCCAGCCCCTCCCTTCCCTCCTTTATATACAGGGCAGGGGCACCCCATGACACACAAGTTGATCGATTAGATCGCTCTTAGCCGCAGCGGTGCCCCTTCCACCAAATTACACCTCGATCATACCGTAGCGGAGCTTAGGCGGCCCCCGCGCCGGTGGAACATCATCATCGCCACCACGCCGTCAGGTCGACGAAAACTCTCCTCAACACTCGGCTGGATCGGAGTTCGAGGGACGCCATCGAGCTGAACGGTGCAGAACTCGGAGGTGCCGACGCTCGTACTTGGATCGGTTGGATCGGGAAGAAGTACGACTACATCAACCGCTTGTTATAACGCCCGCTTTGGTTCACGAGGGTACGTGGACGACACTTATCCTCTCGCTATGCCATCACCATGGTCTTGCGTGATCGTAGGAAAATTTTTGAAATTACTACGCTCCCCAACAAAGGGCATCCGAGCCTGGTTTTATGCGTTGATGTCATATGCACGAGTAGAACACAAGTGAGTTGTGGGCGATACAAGTCATACTACCTACCAGCATGTCATACTTTGGTTCAGCGGTATTGTGAGATGAAGCGCCCGACCGACATTACGCCAGACGCTTACGCGAGACTGGTTTCACCGCCGTGAGCACTCGCTGCTTAAAGGTGACCGGCGGTGTCTGCCTCTCTCACTTTAGTTGAACTGAGTGGCTACGCCCGTCCTTGAGAAGGTTAAACGGAGTCTATTTGACGAAGTATCGCTGTGGTTTTGATGCGAGGTAAGAACGGTTCTTGCTCAGCCCGTAGCAGCCACGTAAAACTTGCAACAACAAAGTAGAGGACGCCTAACTTGTTTTTGCAGGCATGTTGTGATGTGATATGGTCAAGACGTGATGCTATATTTTATTGTATGAGATGATCATGTTTTGTAACCGAAGTTATCGGCAATCGGCAGGAGCCATATGGTTGTCGCTTATTGTATGAAATGCAACGCCATGTAATTGCTTTACTTTATCACTAAGGAGTAGCGATAGTCGAGAAGCAATAGTTGGCTAGACGACAACGATGCTACGATGGAGATCAAGGTGTCGCTACCGGTGACGATGGTGATCATGACGGTGCTTCGAGATGGAGATCACAAGCACAAGATGATGATGGCCATATCATATCACTTATATTGATTGCATGTGATGTTAATCCTTTATGCATCTTATTTTGCTTTGATTGACGGTAGCATTATAAGATGATCTCTCACTAAATTATCAAGAAGTGTTCTCCCGAGTATGCACCGCTATGAAAGTTCTTCGTGCCGAGACACCACGTGATGATCGGTGTGATAGGCTCTACGCTCAAATACAACGGTGCAAAACAGTTGCACACGCGAATACTCAGGTTATACTTGACGAGCTATGCATATAAGATATGACCTCGAACACGGAGACCGAAAGGTCGAGCGTGAATCATATAGTAGATATGATCAACATATTGATGTTCACCATTGAAACTACTCCATCTCACGTGATGATCGGTCATGGTTTAGTTGATTTGGATCACGAATCACTTAGATGAATTGAGGATATTTTTCTAAGTGGGAGTTCTTAAGTAATATGATTAATTGAACTTTAATTTATCATGAACTTAGTCCCGTAGTATTTTGCAAATTATGTTGTAGATCAATAGCTCGCGTTGTTGCTTCCCTATGTTTTCATATGTGTTCCTAGAGAAAATTGTATTGAAAGATGTTAGTAGCAATGATGCGGATTGGATCCGTGATCTGAGGTTTATCCTCATTGCTGCGCAGAAGAATTATGTCCTTAATGCACCGCTAGGTGACAGACCTATTGCAGGAGCAGATGCGACGTTATGAACGCTTATTAGCTCAATATGAGCGATACTTTATGAACGCTTGGCTAGCTCAATATGATGACTACTTGATAGTTTAGTGCACCATGCTTAACGGCTTAGAATCGACTTCAAAGACGTTTTGAACGCCATGGACCATATGAGATGTTCCAGAATTGAAGTTAATATTTCAAGCAAATACCCGAGTTGAGAGATATGAAGTCTCCAACAAGTTCTATAGCTAAAAGATGGAGGAGAATCGCCAACTAGTGAGCATGTGCTCAGATTGTCCGAGTACTTCAATCGCTTGAATCAAGTGGGAGTTAATCTTCCAGATAAGATAGTGATTGACAGAATTTTCTAGTCACCATCACTAAGTTAGTAGAACTTCGTGATGAACTATAGTATGCAAGGGATGACGAAAAGATTCTCGAGCTCTTCGCGATGCTAAAATCGCGAAGGTAGAAATCAAGAAAACATCAAGTGTTGATGGTTGACAAGACCACTAGTCTCAAGGAAAATGGCAAAGGGAAGAAGGGAACTTCAAAAGGAACGGCAAGCAAGTTGTTGCTCGAGTGAAGAAGCCCAAGTCTAGACCTAAGCCCGAGACTCGAGTACTTTTGCTGCAATGGAACTGGTCACCGGAAGCGAACTACCCCTGAATATTTGGTGGATAAGAAGGATGGCAAAGTGAACAAGGTTATATTTGATATACAGGTTATTGATGTGTGCCTTACTAGTGTTTATAGTAGCCCCTGAGTATTTGATACTGCTCGTTGCTAAGATTAGTAACTCAAACAGGAGTTACGTAATAAACAGAGACTAGTTGAAGGGAAGTGACGATGAGTGTTGGAAGTAGTTCCAAGATTGATATGATCATCATCGCACACTCCCTATACTTTCGGATTAGTGTGGAACCTAAATAAGTGTTATTTGGTGTTGAGCATAAATATGATTTGATCATGTTTATTGCAATACGGTTATTCATTTAAGTAAGAGAATAAATTGTTGTTCTGCTTACATGAATAAAACCTTATATGGTTACACACCCAATGAAAATGGTTCATTGGATCTCGATCATAGTGATACACATATTCATAATATTGAAACCAAAAGATGCAAAGTTAATAATGATAGTGCAACTTATTTGTGGCACCGCCGCTTAGGTCATATTGGTGTAAAGCGATGAAGAAAACTCCATGCCGATGGACTTTTGGAATCACTTGATTATGAATCATTTGATGCTTATGAACCGTGCCTTTTGGGCAAGATGACTAAAACTCCGCTTCTCCGAACAATGGAACAAGCTACTGACTTATTGGGAATAATACATACCGATGTATGCGATCCAATGAGTGTTGATGCTCGTGGCAAGTATCGTTATTTTCTGACCTTCACAAGATGATTTGAGCAGATATGGGTATATCTACTTGATGAAACATAAGTCTGAAATAGTTGAAAGGTTCAAAGAATTTCAGAGTGAAGTGGAAAATCATCGTAACAAGAAAATAAAGTTTCGCGATCTGATCGTGGAGATGAATATTTGAGTTACGAGTTTGGTCTTCAATGAAAACAATGTGGAATAGTTTCACAGCTCACGCCACCGGAACACCACAACGTTATGGTGTGTCCGAACGTCAGAATCGCATTTTATTTTGATATGGTGCGATCTATGATGTATCTTACCGATTTACCACTATCGCTTTGGGGTTATGCATTAGAGACAGCTGCATTCACGCTTAATAGGGCACCATCTAAACCGCTGAGATGACACCGTATGAACTATGGTTTAGCAAGAAACCTAAGTCGTCGCTTTCTTAAAGTTTGAGTTGTGATGCTTATGTGAAAAGTTTTCACCGATAAGCTCGAACCCAAATCGGAGAAGTGCGCTTCATAGAATACCCAAAGGAAACTATTGGGTACACCTTCTATCACAGATCCAAGGCAAGTTTTTTGTTAAGATGGATCCTTTCTAGAGAAGAAGTTTCTCTCAAAGAAGTGAGTGGAGGAAAGTAGAACTTGATGAGGTAATTGTACCTTCTCCTTATTGGAAAGTAGTTCATCACAGAAATCAGTTCCAAAGATTCCTACACCAATTAGTGAGGAAGTTAATGATGATGATCATGAAACTTCAGATCAAGTTGTTACCAAACCTCGAGGTCTTCCAGAGTAAGATCCGCACTGAGTGGTACGGTAATCCTATTCTAAAAGTCATGTTACTAGACCATGATGAACCTACTAACTATGAGGAAGCGATGATGAGCCCAGATTCCGCGAAATGGTTTGAGACCATGAAATCTGAGATGGGATCCATGTATGAGAACAAAGTATGGATTTTGGTTGACTTGCTCGATGATCGGCAAGCCATTGAGAATAAATGGATCTTCAAGAGGAAGACGGACACCGATAGTAGTGTTACTATCTACAAAGCTCGACTTGTCGCAAAAAGGTTTTTGACAAGTTCAAGGTGTTGACTACAATGAGATTTTCTCAATTGTAGCGATGCTTAAGTCTGTCTCAATCATGTTAGCAATTGCCACATTTTATGAAATCTGGCAAATGGATGTCAAAACTACATTCTTTAATGGATTTATTAAAGAAGAGTTGTATATGATGCAACCGAAGGTTTTGTCAATCCTAAAGGAGCTAACAAATGTGCAAGCTCCAATGATCCATCTATGGACCTGCAAGCATCTCGAGTTGAATAAACGCTTGATAGTGTGATCAAAGATATGGTTTTATACAGACTTTGGAGAAGCCTCGATTTACAAGAAAGTGAGTGGGAGCACTACAAGATTTCGATAAGTATATGTGAATGACATATTGTTGATCGAAATAATGTAGAATTATTCTCGCAAAGCATAAAGGAGTATTTGAAAGGAGTTTTTCAAAGAAAGACCTCGTGAAGTTGCTTATATATTGAGCATCAAGATCTATAGAGATAGATCAAGACGCTTGATAAGTTTTTCAATGAATACATACCTTGACAAGATTTTGAAGTAGTTCAAAATGGAACAGTCAAAGAAAGAGTTCTTGCCTGTGTTACAAGGTGTGAGATTGAGTAAGACTCAAAACCCACCACGGCAGAAGATAGAAAGAGAATGAAAGTCATTCCCTATGCATCAGCCATAGGTTCTATAAAGTATGTCATGTCAGTACCAGATCTATTGCATACCCTACCACTAAGATTGGCAAGGAGTGCAATAGAGATCTAGGAGTAGATCAATGGACAGCGGTCAAAATTATCCTTAGTAGAATAAGGATATGTTTCTCGATTATGGAAGTGAAAAAGGTTCGTCGTAAAAGGTTACGCCGATGCAAGTTTTAACACTAATCTAGATGACTCGAGTCTCAATCTAGATACATATTGAAAGTGGGAGCAATTAGCTAGAGTAGCTCCGCAAGAGCATTGTAGACATAGAAATTTGTAAATACTTACGGCTCGAATGTGACAGAATCTGCTGACTAAAATTATCTCACAAGCAAAACATGATCACACCTTAGTACTCTTTGGGTGTTAATCACATAGCGATGTGAACTAGATTATCGACTCTAGTAAACCCTTTGGGTGTTGGTCACATGTCGATGTGAACTATGGGTGTTAACCACATATAGATGTGAACTATTGATGTTAAATCACATGGCGATGTGAACTAGATTATTGACTCTAGTGCAAGTGGGAGATCAAGGAAATATGCCCTAGAGGCAATAATAATGTTATTATTTATTTCTTATATCATGATAAATGTTTATTATTCATGCTAGAATTGTATTAACCGGAAACATAATACATGTGTGAATACATAAACCTACAGAGTGTCACTAGTATGCCTCTATTTGACTAGCTCGTTAATCAAAGATGGTTATGTTTCCTAACCATGAACAAGGAGTTGTTATTTGATTAACGGATCACATCATTGGTTGAATGATCTGATTGACATGACCCATTCCATTAGCATAGCACCTGATCGTATAGTTTGTTGCTAGTGCTTTTCTTCATGACTTATACATGTTCCTATGACTATGAGATTATGCAACTCCTGCTTGCCCGAGGAACACTTTGGTGCTACCAAACGTCACAACGAATCGGGTGATTATAAAGGTACATTACAGTGTGTCTCCGAAGGTACATGTTGGGTTGGCATATTTCGAGATTAGGATTTGTCACTCCGATTGCCTGGAGAGGTATCTCTCGCCCTCTCGGTAATGCACATCACATAAGCCTTGCAAGCATTGCAACTAATGAGTTAGTTATGAGATGATGTATTACGGAACGAGAAAAGAGACTTGCCAAGAACGAGATTGAACTAGGTATTGATACCGACGATCGAATCTCGCAAGTAACATACCGATGACAAAGGGAACAACGATGTTGTTATGCGGTCTCGACCGATAAAGATCTTCGAGAATATGTAGGAACCAATATGGGCATCCAGGTCCCGCTTATTGGTTATTGACCGAGAGGTGTCTCGGTCATGTCTACATAGTTCTCGAACCCGTAGGGTCCGCACGCTTAACGCTTCGATGACAGCTATTATGAGTTTTATGATGTTGATGTACCAAGGTTGTTCGAGTCCCGATGAGATCACGGACATGACGAGGAGTCTCAAATGGTCGAGACATAAAGATTGATATATTGAAGCCTATGTTTGATTCCGAATCACCCGTGAAATTGGGAATTTTATCGAGTACCGGGGTTACCGAACCCCCGGGGGTCAATGGGCCTTGATGGGCCTTAGTGGAAAGAGAAAAGGGGCCCTATAGCTGGTCGCAGCCTTCCCCTTCCCTAGTCCTATTAGGATTAGGAGAAGGGGTGGCGCCTCTCTCCCCTCTCCCTTGGTCAAACCCTAGTTGGACTAGGATTTGGGGGAATCCTACCCTAGTAGGAGTAGGACACCCCGGCGCGCCCCTCCGGCCGCCAGCCCTCCCTTCCCTCCTTTATATACAGGGCAGGGGCACCCCATGACACACAAGTTGATCGATTAGATCGCTCTCAGCCGCAGCGGTGCCCCTTCCACCAGATTACACCTCGATCATACCGTAGCGGAGCTTAGGCGAAGCCCGCGCGGTGGAACATCATCATCGCCACCACGCCGTCAGGTCGACGAAACTCTCCTCAACACTCGCTGGATCGGAGTTCGAGGGACGCCATCGAGCTGAACGGTGCAGAACTCGGAGGTGCCGACGCTCGTACTTGGATCGGTTGATCGGGAAGAAGTACGACTACATCAACCGCGCTGTTATAACGCCCGCTTTCGGGTTCACGAGGGTACGTGGACGACACTCTATCCTCTCGCTATGCCATCACCATGGTCTTGCGTGATCGTAGGAAAATTTTTGAAATTACTACGCT
>JAHIAM010021558.1:0-24711 GCA_021605205.1 Aegilops longissima | reverse complement strand
GGTTCTTTCAATGATATAATTTTCACATTGTGCATGTCATGTACTATTAATCTTGTCAATAGTCAAAGGCGGTCTTAAAAACTCATTACGCCTTATAGATGGAAGGAGGGAGTATGAATCCATGTTATGTCCGATTAAATTTTTCGCTTGTTGTATAATGCATGTAACCTACTCATACCAACATTTTAGTGCATTCCAAATGTCTATACTACGCTGCAATTCGAACTAAATTTGAATTGCTTTCTATTTCAATAAGAATCTACAATCATGATTGTTGCCAACTTCAACCATCATAGTTTCCTTGCTATCCGCCAGATATAAATCGGACGGCCTATAATGCGGATGGCAGGCACACCATCATCAACAACTCCGCTTTTTATAAGAGTAGAGATAAAATATATTAAATGTAGTATAACATGTTCATAAACACACCATGTGTATCACCTTATATATATTCACACAGCGCGGTTTAAAACACTATGATAAATTCTTCAAATATCCGAATTCGCTTTTATAATGAAGTATATATGATCTCTATTCGCCTTTTACACCCACACAACCCTCTTATCTTTGTAGCTAGAGCTAACTTTCTCTGTGCATGCACACACCGCATCCCTCTCACCCTCCTCAAGATTCTCTAGCTCCATCACAAATTGCCTTTTCACTTTAGGTCGCTCACCCATGGTGTGTGTAGGCCCCAGCTCCTTCTTTACGACACATCGATCGATATGCCTCTCTAGCCAGGTGTGCCTAGCACAAACACAAGCTTCCCTCTTCTCTTGTCACCGCCCATGCCTCACTCCCACCACTCTTTTCATCGTTTCGACTCGCACACCCTCCCCCGATATAGTATGCCTCTTGTACCACCTCCTACATGCATCCCTCTCTCTATCCTCTCCTCGTGCCTCATTTGCTTCTAACACACATGCATGTATACCGATCGATCTCCCAACATATACCTAGATCGACTTTAACTACCCCCCATCGATCGACGACTCACAAGTTATGTCTCCTTTCTAACAAAGGGCGATTGATCTTCCTATGTAGTTACGTCGCTACCACAACCACATCGCTCCCTCATCATTCTTGCATGCCTCCCACTGCCTCTCACACGCACGCGATGCAAACAAGCAGCCATCTCCTCTCTTATTGATATTGTGGCGCTTCTCCCTTGTCTAGCAAGCCTATCCCACCATTTGTTAGAAGCAACCCACTACCACCCCTCCAACACTCTAGCTCTGTCTCTCTCCCAACCTTATTCCTCTCCCACATATGCATGGATGCCGATCGATCTCCTTAATACATGAGGCGATCGATCTCCTTAATACATGAGGTAGGCCTCTCTCCTCCACACATATACCAGCCATTGTACCTCTATAGTTAATTGGGCCTCCTCTTCCCCACCACACACCGATAGTCGAGCTGAGGTAGGTATCCATGCCACGAGACAAACTGCACATGTCCCTCTCACGCTCCAAAGAGGCAGCCACTCTATATCTTTGACGTGGGCACACACAAATTGATGGCACTTTTATCGACACAGCACACACACACACACACACACATCATCCCTCTCTTCGATTCTATGGACACCTCAAGCCGATGATACCTCCACTCTTCTCGTGGATCGCCTCTATATATATGTTATATCCAGGACTCTATTTCACACACATTGCATATGTTACATTTTTGATTGACCCCCCCCAAAAAAACTCTCAAGAACCCACACACTATATCTCTCTAGGTTTGTATCTCTCACACAACCCCATGAGGTGGTGTACGATACAAGAAGAGAATAGGTGCACCGCAGCGACTCACGTTGCGGCTCAGCCACACTCAAGGGTACACGGTGGAGCCTATTCTTTATGAAATGGCAGCCCACGTGCTAATTTGAACGCATGTAGTGGTTGTTTACCTAGGAGGTCGTGTACCACGCGCACAAAACAAAGTTCGACTTGACGCTTATTTTTAAATAAAGTTATAGAGCTCAATGGCACGTATATAGAATATAAAACGATTTTTATGGAGAAAAGGTAGTCCGCTCACTATATACAATGGAGCCTTGCGCCTGGTTTGTCGCTTCTTCGAGTATCTCACACAAGGCTGCGGCTCTCTCTCTCTCTCTCTCTCTCTCTCCTGCTGGTCACCGATCCGCGATCCCGTCCGCGGGGAAAGGGAGGCGGTGGCTCTCTCTCTCACCGCTGGTCACCGATTCGCCGCATCCCGTCCGCCGGGGAAAGGGAGGAAGTGCATTGTTTCTCCGCTCGACGGCACCGAAGCAGCGTCCCGATCTGCGGTACACGCTGCCTTCTCCGACTAAGTTCGCGCTGCAGGGCCTACGCCACCTGCTCAGATTCCGCCGCGCCACCTAGTTACATCCCGACGACCTCCTGTATCCTCCGCCTTGCTTCACCGCCTCTTCCCACGCCGCTGCATGTGGATCTTCCATAGTTCTTTGCCCAAAACGTAGCTCGTCCGCGATTTTCCATATTGCATTCTCGCCTCACACTGTTTAGACAAACACAACTGGTTGTTATCTTCCTTAGGGCAAGGAATATGCTTTTTTGTCGTCGCATGTGTCATCAACTCGTTATTGGCCAGAATTGTTCTTTCTACCTCTTTTTTGCAAACAGGGCTATCCATTTCACCTTGTTGCTATTAGACTTTTGGTGAACTGCAAAATCACTTTTTTCTTAAGAGTGTTTTGTGCAGTTGTACTAAAATGTCACACGGGAACGCCTCTACATTTCAAAGGCGATCGCACAAAGGGAGATTGGTTTTGCTCTATCCTCCTCATCCAACTCCGAGCCTAATCTTCTCCAACTAGTTAGTCTTAAGAGAGACCTGCAAAGGTGACCGGCTTCTATTTTTGTGTTTATTGTTTCATCAGCAGTCCTCTATTATCGTAATCACACTTAATATCTTTGGAACATGGACGCTCAACTCTATTTTAGTGGAACTGCACAAAATGATCGAATGTTGCATGCTCCGCATAGCTACTTTTTCCCAACATGCCTTGTTGATTTAGATAGAGCTGGGGACGTTCTGCCAATGAAAGCATGGATCAATTTTAATTTAACACCTTCTCACAACTCTTGCTTTAGTTGTGATGTAATTATTAGCTCGATTTGCTAATAATTGACATGCATTAGCAAGGAAGTTAGTTTTTTATTGTTTCCGAAAGAGCATCGATGGCAAGACACGTGAAACAAAAGCTGAAAGCTCACACCATTGTACAATTTCATGTCGCTGAAAATTATTTGTATAGTACGTCAATTATGTAAACAAATGATGGAAGCTTGATAGCATTGCCGTAAGCCTCTTCATCATCCGGGTCCATGTGCCATGCACAAAATTATACTCCTTCGCTCCTAAATATTTGTCTTTTACAAATTTCAAACGGGCATATTTTAGAGTGTAGATTCACTCATTTTGCTTCAGATGTGTACTCCTCTGCTCCTAAATATTCTATTCTTTCTAGAGATTTCAACAAGTGACTACATACGAGCAAAATGAACTCTAAAATATCATATATACATCCGTATGTGCCACCATTTGAAATCTCTAAAAGACAAATATTTGAGTAGTCACTGTGAAATCTTAGAAAGACAAATCTGAGTATATTTAAGAACCGAGGGGTAGTGCACAACCGCATGGGAGACTCAGCCCGTCGCATACCGCATTAATAGTGAGTAATGAGCAGTCAAATCATAAGCCCCACCTTTCCTAATCGTAAGTTGCTTCAAGAAGCAACCATCAATACACTCTTCTTTGAATCCACTCATACTACTCCATCCGCCACTGCTTATACAACGCTTTAAAAAGAAAAGAATCTGGGACCAAGGCGACTAGCGATCGCCTGAAAATAGCATTGGTAGTTATAGCACGCGCCTATTACTAGAGGGAATAATGCACACACATGCATGCAGGCTTCCACCTGGTACACACATGCATGCACTTACTCCAATTCGTAGTAGTACAGTACATGGAGAGAAAATTGTGGACTTGATTGCGTTACCACGCCTAATTAATTGAGCATTAAACCAAACGCGCCTAAAGTCTCTCTCGTGGTGGAAATGCATTGAGAGAAATGCATCATAATGAAGCTACCCAAAACTGTGGAGGAGGAGTAGTATGAAGGTGCAAACCAAGTACGCCAGATGGCTAGTTGGTCAACGCACTCCTCTTGGCATATCACCGACATGTGGGATAGGAGGTGAGCAAACCGATCTCAATTGACGGCAAAGAGCCAACCACTGCTCCTTGAGAGAGACGAGGAGCGAGAACACACGACGGGCTCGCATGGAGGCCAAGATATATTCGAGCATGGTTGGTTGATCGATATCATTCATTACATGTTGGGCTCGCTTTCCCCTTCTCCGAATAAACGGTACTTTATCGAGATAAAAATAAGAGTATGATGCTCCACCATGCGGTTCTAGTAGTAGTACTACTGCATCATCGCTTGGCTCTTTGCCTTCGAAGTCGAACAATGATGGTACTCCACATGTTGGGTACTACAAGTTGTATGCCTCTCGATAACTGGACACCGAATGGACTGATGCATGTCCACCGAGGGTAGGTTGCATTAGTCAAAGGCGTGTTAGCTTCACCTTGTCCTGCAAGCTTCTCCTCGCTCGTGAGTTGATGGGACACACCAAAAAGTAGTGCTAGTCCATACTCCCTCCTTTCCTTAATATGGCTTAATCTTTTTGGGTAAATGAGAGAGCTTTATTCATATATAAGCATTCTTAGGACGATCAGCCAAGACACTGGCACTAGGAAGCGAGGTACCCGCAAAAAATAAGTAGGAAGCGAGGTGTTTCATCAGCCCTCAGCCACATTCAAAGTGCAGCAAGCACGGTTCGACGAAGATGCCGCAAGGTTTGCTGACCTGTTTACATGCTAATAACAAAAAAGAGGAAATATTACCGCTACTATTTGTAATAGGATATGAGCCGAATTAGCGAGAATTGTAGTGTTCCATGCAATCAACTTCCATTATCACATGGAACCTCAAGAGAACCAAATGTGTTGAAGACGCTCCATCCGTTCCTAGTTTATTAACATTTTATAGACTAATATAGTACTAGTACTAGTAAATTTTGGTTGTTCCCCGAAGTCCGAACATACTCCCACCGCTGGCCGTGCCATCCCTCCACTCACCCACATCCTTATTCTCGCATGACAAGAGCTCACATCACCGAACCAAGAACCTCAGACTCTCTCCGCTGGCTTCCACTTCGCTGCCTTCCCTCGCTGCTCGCCCCTTCCTAGGCTCTCGCCGTCCACCGCCCTGGTGCTCTTCAGCAAGGGTCAACATGGTCAACGATCGACTTCCATCTAAGAGTCCTCAGACGGAGAGGCCGACAGCTAGGTCCACGGTGGCCGCAAGGAAGTGCCTCCTTATTACGCCGCAAAATAATTATTCCTCCACCGACAGCAGGGACCCACCGGATGGTCCACCTTATTTTGCGAAAAAACGCTTTCTAATCCGGGGACCCACCGAACGGGCCACCGATTACGAAAAAAACGCTCCTCTTCAGCCGCCTTGGACCCACCGGAAGTGCCTCTTATTACACAAAAAATGAATACCCCTTCTAGATGGGACCCACTTGGTGGGAGGCTGACTTAGGGCCTACTTAGTTGACGGGACGGAGGGCTTTGTCAACTTAGTCAATATGAACGATTCTAGCTCAAAGGACCGCACGATGTCCATCCAACGGCCGTAGTGCTTCTTCAACATCTGGTCTTTGCTCAGCTACCAAAGCAAAGACCGCCGCCGCTTCTCGCTTCCTGCTTCCGGTGGTCAATAGGCCGCAGAGGCCTCACGCCTTACTATTCCTACCGCTGGCCAGTTCGCAATGACGGCAGCTCACACCACACCGAACGAGTACACTCATACTCCTCCACGGGCATCCATCGCCGCCGTTTTCACCGGGCCCGCTGCCCCTTCCTAGGCTCTCCATCGCCCACCACCGGTGCTCGGGCGCCGCGTGGTCAACGGTCAAGGAACGACTTGCATCGGACGGGATCAGACGTGGAGAGGCATACGCTTGGGTCCACGGCCACAGCAAGGAAGTGCCTCCTTATTACGCATAAAATAATGATTCCTCCACTGACAAATAGGGACCCATCGGACGGGCCACCATTTCACAAAAAAACATTTCTCCCGATCGCGGACCCACCAGCTACACCTTCGCACGCAAGGAAGGCCCCGCAAAAAAACGATTCGCCGACCGCCGGGACCCACCAGCTACATCTTTGCACGCAAGGAAGTGCATCCCGCAAAAAACAAAACGACTACCGACCGCCGACCCACCAGCTACATCTTCGCAGTAAGGAAGTGCTCTACCGACCAACCTGGTCGGCGCACGTAGCGTTGTCATTCTGGTCGCGAACATGTACGTATATACCGTGGATGTATAGGCGCCGCACGCACGTAGTAGAGGCGCCGCACGTAGCATGTACACGCACGCAACCGCCAGGCTGCAAGAAAGAAAATACGGCCACGGATGTGTACATACGGCGGGTCTCAACGCCTACTCCCGCATAATGCACGGCGAGGGCTCGCGGTTCATGGGGAGGCAATGGAATGCGCCGTGTTCATGGAGGCAACGGAATGCGCCGTTCATCGAGGCAACGGAACGCGGGAGCCAACCGGCTCCCTTTCGCCAGGGTTAGAAGGGGATTTCAGGTCGGGATTTGGCAGCCGGAGGGAGTTTTCGCGCATTGTAATTTCGGGATAGCAAGGCCTTGTGAAGGCGCCAGTTTTGGGAGCACGATATCTGAATTTTCGGATATAACAAGACGCTGGTTGAATTTTAGGACAAGCCTAACGGTAGTAATATTGTACTTGTAATGCACTAAATCAATTCGCACTTCCTCAACCAAAAGAAAATGAAAAAATAAAACTATTCACACCACACAAAGAGAGAGTCTTGCCCTGCTTACTATACAAATGATTAGTTATTTCCTTCCATCTATATAGGGCCTAATGCTTTTCGATGCTAACTTTGACCAAATATTAGAGCAATGATATATGACATGCAACTTACACAAAGCACACCATTAAATCGTCTTGAAAGGTTCTTTCAATGATATAATTTTCACATTGTGCATGTCATGTACTATTAATCTTGTCAATAGTCAAAGGCGGTCTTAAAAATCTCATTACGCTCTATATAGATGGAAGGAGGGAGTATGAATCCATGTTATGTCCGATTAATTTTTTCGCTTGTTGTATAATGCATGTAACCTACTCATACCAACATTTTAGTGCATTCCAAATGTCTATACTCCGCTGCAATTCAACTAAATTTGAATTCGTTTATTTCAATAAGAATCTACAATCATGATTGTTGCCAACTTCAACCATCATAGTTTCTGCTATCCGCCAGATATAAATCGGACGGCCTATAATGCGTGATGGCAGGCACACCATCATCAACAACTCCGCTTTTTTATAAGAGTAGAGATAAAATATATTAAATGTAGTATAACATGTTCATAAACACACCATGTGTATCACCTTATATATATTCACATACGCCTTTAAAACACTATGATAAATTCTTCAAATATCCCAATTCGCTTTTATAATGAAGTATATATGATCTCTATTCGCCTTTTACACCCACACAACCCTCTTATCTTTGTAGCTAGCTTAACTTTCTTTGTGCATGCACACACCCGCATCCCTCTCACCTCCCTCCAAGATTCTCTAGCTCCATCACGAAATTGCCTTTTTCACTTTAGGTCGCTCACCCATGGTGTGTGTAGGCCCCCAGCTCCTTTCTTTACGGCACACATCGATCGATATGCCTCTAGCGTGTGTGCCTAGCACAAACACAAGCTTCCCTCTTCTCTTGTCACCGTCCATGCCTCACTCCCACCACTCTTTTCATCGCTCTCGCATCACACCTCCCCTCGATATAGTATGCCTCTCGCACCACCTCCTACATGCATCCTCTCTATCCTCTCCTCGTGGCTCATTTGCTTCTAACACACACATGCATGTATACCGATCGATCTCCCAACATATACCTAGATCGACTTAACTACTCCCCCATCGATCGACGACTCACAAGTTATGTCTCCTTTTCTAACAAAGGGCGATTGATCTTCCTATGTAGTTACGCCTGCTACCACAGCCACATCGCCTCCTCATCTCGGCATGCCTCCCGACTGCCTCTCACACGCACGTGCACGCACAACAAGCAGCCATCCTCTCTTATTGATATTGTGGCGTGCCCTCCGCTTGTCTAGCAAGCCTATCCCACCATTTGTTAGAAGCAACCCACTACCACCCCTCCAACACTCTAGCTCGCTCTCTCCCAACCTTATTCCTCTCCCCGCACATATGCATGGATGATCGATCTCCCTTAATACATGAGGCAGATCGATCTCCTTAATACATGAGGTAGGCCTCTCTCCTCCTCCACACATATACCAGCCATTGTACCTCTATAGTTAATTGGGCCTCCCCCCACCACACACCTAGTAGAAGCTGCAGGTAGGTATCCATGCCATGTAGACAAACTGCACATGTCCCTCTCACGCTCCAAAGAGGGCCAGCCACTCTATATCTTTGACATGGGCACACACAAATTGATGGCACTTTATCGACATCGACGCACACACACACACACACACACATCATCCTCTCTTCGATTCTATGGACACCTCAAGCCGATGATACCTCCACTTTCTCGTGGATCGCTCTATATATATATATGTTATATCCAGACTCTATTTCACACACATTGCATATGTTACATTTTTGATCAATTGACCCCCCAAAAAAACTCTCAAGAACCCACACACTATATCTCTCTAGGTTTGTATCTCTCACACAACCCCACGTGAGGTGGTGTACGATACAAGAAGAGAATAGGTGCACTGCGCACGATTTCACGCTTCCGGCCTCAGCCACACTGCAGGGTACACGGTGGAGCCTATTTTATGAAATGGCAGCCCACGCTAATTTGAACGCAGTAGCGGTTGTTTACCTAGGGAGGTGGTACCACGCGTGCACAAAACAAAGTTCGACTTGACGTTATTTTAAATAAAGTTATAGCGCCAATGGCACGTACATAGTAATATAAAACGATTTTTATGGAGAAAGGTAGTCCGCCACTATATACAATGGAGCCTTGCGTCCGGTTTGTCGCTTCTTCGAGTATCTCACAAGGCTGCGTGGCCTCTCTCTCTCTCTCTCTCTCTCTCACTCGATCCGCCGCATCCCGTCCGCCGGGGAAAGGGAGGCGGTGGCCTCTCTCTCACCGCTGGTCACCGATCCGCCGCATCCCGTCCGCCGGGGAAAGGGAGGAAGTGCATCGTTTCTCCGCTCGACGGCGCCGAAGGCACGTCCCGACCATGTACACGCCGCCTTCTCGACTAAGCTCCTGCAGGGCCTACGCCACCTGCTCAGATTCCGCCCGCCGCCACCTAGTTACATCCCGAACCCGTGTATCCCTCCGCCTTGCTCCACTGCCCTCTTCCCACGCCGCTGCATGTGGATCTTCCATAGTTCTTGCCCAAAACGTAGCTCGTCCGCGCATTTCCATATTGCATTTCGCCTCACCGTTTTAGACAAACACAACTGTTGTTATCTTCCTTAGGGCAAGGAATATGCTTCTTTTTTGTCGCCGCATGTGTCATCAACTCATACGAATTGTTTCTTTTCTTTTTGCAAACAGGCTATCCATTTCACCTTGTTGCTATTAAGCTTTTGGTGAACTGCACAAATCACTTTTTTCTTAAGAGTGTTTTGTGCGCTTGTACTAAAATGTCACACGGGAACGCTCTACATTTCAAAGGCGATCGCACAAAGGAGATTGGTTTTGCTCTATCCTCCTCATCCAACTCCGAGCCTAATCTTCTCCAACTAGTTAGTCTTAAGAGAGACCGCAAAGGTGACCGGCTTCTATTTGTGTGTTTATTGTTTCATCAAGTCCTCTATTATCGTAATCACACTTAATATCTTTGGAACAGGGACGCTCAACTCTATTTTAGTGGAACTGCACAAAATGATCGAATGTTGCATGCTCCGCATAGCTACTTTTTCCCAACATGCCTTGTTGATTTAGACAGAGCTGGGGGACGTTGCCAATGAAAGCATGGATCAATTTTAATTTAACACCTTCTCACAACTCTCTGTTTTAGTTGTGATGTAATTATCTGATTTGCTAATAATTGACATGCATTAGCAAGGAAGTTAGTTTTTATTGTTTCCAAAGAGCATCGATGGCAAGACACGTAAACAAAAGCTGAAAGCTCACACCATTGTACAATTTCATGTCGCTGAAAATTATTTGTATAGTACGTCAATTATGTAAACAAATGATGGAAGCTTGATAGCATTGCCGTAAGCCTCTTCATCATCATCCGGGTCCATGTGCCATGCACAAAATTATACTCCTTCGCTCCTAAATATTTGTCTTTTACAAATTTCAAACGGGCATTTTAGAGTGTAGATTCACTCATTTTGTTTCATGTGTACTCCCTGCCCTAAATATTCTATTCGCTTTCTAGAGATTTCAACAAGTGACTACATACGGAGCAAAATGAACTCTAAAATATCTATATATATACATCCGTGTGCAAGCACCATTTGAAATCTCTAAAAGACAAATATTTGAGTAGTCACTGCTGAAATCTTAGAAAGACAAATACTCCGAGTATATTTAAGAACCGAGGGGTAGTGCACAACCGCATGGGAGACTCATCCCATATACCGCATTAATAGTGAGTAATGAGCAGTCAAATCATAAGCCCCACTTTTCCTAATCGAAGTTGCTCAAGAAGCAACCATCAATACTTTCTTGAATCCACCATACTACTCCATCCACACTGCTTATACAACGCGCCGTAAAAAGAAAAAAATCAGGGACCAAGGCGACTAGCGATCGGCCTGAAAAATAGCATTGGTAGTTATAGCACGCGCCTATTACTAGAGGGAATAATGCGACACACATGCATGCAAGGCTTCCACCTGCGGTACACACATGCATGCACTTACTCCAATTCGTAGTAGTACAAGTACATGGAGAGAAAATTGTGGACTTGATTGCGTTACCACGCCCTAATTAATTGAGCATTAAACCAAACGCGCCTAAAGTCTCTCCGGTGGTGGAAATGCATTGAGAGAAATGCATCATAATGAAGCGCCTCAAACTGTGACGGAGGGAGGAGTAGTATGAAGGTAAAACCAAGTACGCCAGATGGCTAGTTGGTCAACGACCTCCTCTTGGCATATCACCGACATGTGGGACAGGAGGTGAGCAAACCGATCTCAATTGACGGCAAAGAGCCAACCCACCGCTCCTTGAGAGAGACGAGGAGCGAGAACACGTGACGGGCTCGCATGGAGGCCAAGATATATTCGAGCATGGTTGGTTGATCGATATCATTCATTACATGTTACTGCCGCCCGCCTTCTTCTCCTAATAAACGGTACTTTATCGTAGATAAAAAATAAGAGTACAGACGCTCCACCATGCGGTTCTAGTAGTAGTACTACTGTGACTACGCGCTTGGCTCTTTGCCCTTCGAAGTCGAACAATGATGGTACCTGCATGTTGGGTACTACAAAGGTATGCCTCCGATAACTGACACCAATGGATGATGCATGTCCACCGAGGTAGGGCTAGTCAGTGGCAAGCGAGCTTCACCTTGTCCTGCAAGCTTCTCCTGCTCTCGTGAGTTGATGGGACACACACCAAAAGTAGTGCTAGTCCATACCTCCTTTCCGCAATATGGCTTAATCTTTTGCCGGTAAATGAGAGAGCTTTATTCATATATAAGCATTCTAGGACGATCAGCCAAGACACTGTCACTAGGAAGCGAGGTACCCCGCAAAAAAAGAAGTAGGAAGCGAGGTGTTTCATCAAGCCAGCTCCACATTCAAAGTGCAGCAAGCACGGTTCGTGACGAAGATGCGCCGCAAGGTTTGCTGACTACATATGTGAATAACAAAAAGAGGAAATATTACCGAGCGCTACTATTTGTAACAGGATATGAGCCAGAATTAAGTTGAGAATTGTGGTGAGTGTTCCATGCAATCAACTTCCATTATCACATGCGAACCCTCAAGAGAACCACAAATGTTGAAGATTTCTCCATCCGTTCCTAGTACTAGTATAGTACGCATCTTTAGACTATAGTAGTAGTACTAGTACTAGTAAACTTTGGGCTTACAGAACCATTATCGAAGTCGAACAATAGTAGCACTGCAGTATAGTGTATGCTTCTGCAACCGACACCAAATTAATCGTTGTATGTCCACCACCGATGTAGAGAGCTTGCATTAGTCAAAGTTTCCTTGTCCGCGAGCCACCGTGCTAGGTTCCTCCGCCCTGCAACCTTCTCCTCATTCGCAAGTTGACGGACACAACAAAGGCCCCTTGATCCATAATAGAGTTAGGTTTGCTAGTTTACTCAACTAACCCAAAAGTATCCAAATAGAGGGTTAGTTTGCCAGAAGCATCTAACTCTATCCAAAAAATCTAACCCACCCAAGAGGTGCTTATTTGGGTTAGTTCTTCCGTGGAGCACCAAAAAACACATTTTCTCTTGCTCTCACGCTGCAGTAACCTCGGCCACTCAGGCTTCTCGCCCTTCTCTCCTCCCCTCCTCTCACAACGCCTGCGTGAAGGCGCCTGCATCCGCGGCCTCCATCTAACTCCTCGCCATTCTAAGTCAACTTTTTGACTAGAGTCACTTAACGGTTAGTTCAAATTAGAATTTAACTCTAACTTCTAACTGAAGTTAGAGTATCCAAATAAGGCCAAAGTAATGCTAGTCCGCATCGCTTCTCTCCGTTAATATGGCTTAATTTCAAACGAGATAAATACACCGTTCGTCACATCAGATATTTGTAAAAAATACGTCGCAGGACTTCATAATACGCCTCATTGCGCCATTATATATATATTCCGGTGTAATAGGGCTCACTAGCTCACTTCGACCGAGTATGTGTGCATACACGTAGAAGGAGCACTTAGCGTGACTGCAGTGTGTTCCGCCGTGCTCTGGACATGCATGCAATAGGGTCAGGCGCATTTTTTTTGCGCCATGTACGCTGGTGACTGTTGCATACACGTAGGGGAGTAATGTAAGCTACCATGGAGCAACAAATCACACAAAGAAAGTTAGTCGGAAGAAGCAACCATCATTTCACTCTCTTGAATGACACGTACGCAATATAAAATGGTTGATATGGAGAAAAAGAGAAACTACCATATATACACTAAAGGTGAGCCTGCTACAAGCCTGCTTGCTAAGGTTGCTCTCTCTTCACAAGCATAGAACCACGTACCTGATCCAAGAGCCGGGGGAAGGGAATAATGTTCCGTGTAAACGCCACGACATCTCACGAGGAGAAAACCCACGTTGGAAAAGCGCCCAATCTGGGGTCACTGCCGGTACGCGGATGTCGGCCCCAACCGGCTTCTTCTAGCTACAGCCCAACGCCCTGTGTAGTCCATCTTCCTTTTGAGCCGGTTTGTTCCACCGCCAGAGCTCCATCTTCATCGCGTCGATCTTTCTACTTCTAACGCTTCTACTGATGATGAGTTTATGTCTCATGAACTAGTGCCAATACTATTATTCTAATCACACTTCTTCAATATCTTTTCCATTAGGGATGCTTAGGTCGATTTTAGTGGAACTGCACAAAAGCATCAGATGATCCGAGTAAGGTGCCAAATTGCCTTTCCTCTCGAGCTGTGTTCTTCCCGGCCATGGAATTAAATCATGTTTAGGGTTTAGGTTTAAGTCGTAAAGTGACCCCATCAAGTAGTTTTTCTTTTCGTGACACGGTCTCACAACTTTTTTCTTTAGTTGTGAAGTAAATATTGGCTATGATCTGTGAATCATTGAGATGTATCAAGATGCATGTTAGTTTTCCTTTGTATTTGATGGAATGTTGAATGGGGCAACTTGGAATAGGAATGAAAATGGAGTGGAAAGTTTCCATTTTTCCAAAGAAAATGGAAACGGAGAGAAACCAACGCTTCGCTTTGCTTGATCGCTGCCATCGAAAAAACCAACGCTTAAATCACGCCCGCCAGGTTCAGTGGTCTCACCCTCCTCCACGGCTCGACCCCACATGGTCGCCGGCATGCCACTCACCACAAACCGAGTATATTTATAACTTTCCCCACGCTTGTCGATGGATCGCGCCATGGAGTAATAGCACCACTCGAAGAGATTAACGAGTTGGGGGAGGATAGCAATTGTAGCACTGACTCCAAGAACTTTTTACATGCATGTTGTAGCCGGTTATTGCAATCTTTTGATCGCGGAGCAGCCGCTGCACCTAGAAGCGGCGTGGGCGACGCTCGATCAAGCGTAAGCGCTTCAATGCCATGCGCCATGAGGTTGTTGCGCCATTCGCCGGGTATGAATGCGTAATCGACTGCTTCGCAAGGAAGCACGCGGTGATGAAGAGGGTTTCGGTTGGTCAGACTGGCGTGACAAATGTCCGGACATGCAAACAAGAGATGTTGTGCACGTTAATATTGCCGCTGTATATAATTAACAACGTAAATAATGTGCTAGTTGGACAAATATGATTGGAGATGGAGATGGAAATGGAATTTTACGTAAACACGGATATGCATGCGTCTATGGGGTGGTATGTATGCACGCCTCATGACCGGAAGCGGGACGTGTTTTGATCGAAGTTTTCTTTTCTTGGTACGTTAGAAAATTAGTTTGTTCAATTCACATCTAGATGTTATTTAAGGATATCACATCTAAGCTCCCACAAGTATATAATGTAGCAACAAGAAACAAAAAACTAGGACAAAAAAATAGACTACAAATGTAGTGGATATCAACTTAGATGTGACATAACTATGTCACATCTAGATGTCTCCTACACACTCTCAAAAAAATTCTTCTCCGCCAGTTTCTTCTTTTTCCGGGAACGCTGTGATTCTTTTTTAAAACCACTGCTGCGGAGAGATTTTTTACTCCATTATAGCCTCTTGTTTGATAGAGTTTCTCGCCTCGCCTTCTCACCCTCTCCATATCAAAACAAGATGATGTTGTTCACTCTATCTCTCTCCTCAACGGTGGCTACAGATCCGCCGAATCTCGTCCTCACTGGGAGGTGAGGAAGTGCAGCGATGACATTGTCGCAGCCGGTGACGGAGGAAGCCGATGCGCGACCATCCTCTTGAGCCGGGCGCAGCGCCGGACGAAGATCCTCCGCGCACTCTGTTCGCTGCTGTCAAGGTGCAGATCCTCGCCTACCGCTTAAACGTACATCTCACCCACCGAGGTATAACTTCTCTAGCACCGGGTCCAGCTCCCCTGTGTCGCTATGCATGGCGGGTTTTCTATGCTACTACTCCCCAGCTCCCCCATGCATAGTAGCTAGGGTTCATCGGTTGGTCCAACATCACCTACTAGTACTATTATAGAGGAAATGCCACCTCAAAAGTTGTCCTGATTATTATGCCTCTATGGAGGTATACATGTTGTTTCAATAAAAATACATGGTGGTTGTGCGGTCATTCTCCATATGGTGGTAGTACTATCACCGGTTAAATGAAGAAATGCTTTTTTCCTCAGTATCCTGGTTTAGTTCCCATCAAGATGTAATTATGATGCTTCTTTTGTTGGTGTACTTTTCATTAATTCTTATTGACAATTGAGATGTCGTTGTTAACCTTTTTATATTTTTGGAAACAGCGATGCGTCTCCATACCCGGCATGTCTTCCTCAATTTTAGTGGAACTGCATAAAATTGGATGGCCATTGTTGTTCCGCCACCTTTCCTTCCTGCCACGTGGTTCTTCCTTCCCAGCTTGATTATCGGAGAAGAAATAACTACGCGAGGATTTGTCGAACTCATAGGCGCCTCACCCAAACTTGATGCCAAATGGATGATGCATCACCATGATGACCTATCGATGCTCATGGTTGCTACTCATGGTTGGGCCGGCTGGTGAAGCTGGTCGATTTTCAATGAAAAAACAAGCTGTCTTCCATCGCTGCTTTTGCTTGTTACGCACAAATATGATATCCTTCGTCACGCTCACCTTGGTTATGCGTTGGAGACGCAAACTGCCTTTCACGTTGGTGCAATTTTATCACACAATTGGCTATGAACCAAATGTTCCTCAAGAAGGATCGATGTTGGTACTAAGAGCATAAGTTTTGTATTGATTTCTAAGCCTTCTCACAAGTTTGTCTGGGGCCTCGTGTAATTTTATTTGTCAAGCTATTAACTTTGATTTAAAAAATGGTGTGGACTAAAAACCGGATGGACGAGTAGCCTCCATTTTTATTTACCTCAGATATTAGATTTGACTCAAGTCAAACTTTGTAATACTCTCAAATCTTTTCCGATAATTGAAATTAAATTTTTATTTGTACACACTCTCATTACATTTCCGATAATTACGCGATGAGTGGTTGTTCACTTAAGGGAGGGTAGTGTACTACACGTGAAGGACAGGAAGTGTGACCAGTGATTGCGTATGGATCGTTAGTTCATCAAGTAAGGTACTAGTTTTCTTCACTGCACATTAAATAAAGAGTTTCATTTTTAGACTTACACAATTTAAAACGATTGTTATGGAGAGAATAAGAAAACCACTCCACTATATATTAGTCGAGATAACGAGAGTACTATATGGACGCAGTTTCATTGATTTAGTGCACTCTCGCTTTTTGTTTGCGAGGGGGCCCACAATGTGGCTGGCTCAATTGCCATACGCCCAAAAGCAGATGTAAAGTGAAGGCACCTTGAGCTCATCCAGCATTTCACATTAGTATATATATATATAAGCTGGAGCCTCAACGCTTGTTCGACTAGGGTTTGCACTTCCACACCGCCGCCAAGACTACATATATGTTACATGTCGGGAGGCTCAGGCTCATTTGCTAGGGTTTGCTATATTCACAGCCTCTCACTCTCTTCACCAGATCTCAAACAAGACCGCATTGGCCTTGTCTCTCTCTCCCTCACGCCTGGTGAAGGAGGCGTCCCGTATCCCATCGCACCGGAAGGGGAGGAGGTGCAACAGCCACTTATCAGCTCAAGCAGGGAGGCAATTCCATCTGGCCATGCCAGCTGTTCTCCCAAATACTCAGGCATGAGGGCCACTGACCCTTCTTCCTCGCACAGTTGCACGAGTGGGCAGATCCGCCTCACGCCAGACACTTGCCACATCCCGACGAACCCTAAGGTATAAGTTTTTGAAACCGTCTGCTTCTAGCTGCATGTGGATCTTTTTCGACCTCAGAATCGACCCAGGTCTTGGTTCAAAGAGGAAAGTAGGGTGCTATGGGTGGAGCATGAATCTAGGACGTGGTTCAATGAGGAAAGGAGGGAGGAAGCTTCCCCAAATCTTGACTCTGTAAGTTTCTGCAAAGCTTTCCACGCCTACTCTTATTTATAAAGAGCACTATTCTTCTTAGTTAGGTAGTTCTCCCAGTAGTATAGACTGGTTATCCAGCCGTCATTGTTGGTCAAAAAGGGAAAAAGGGTAACCTAAGCATACATCCGTAAGGAACCGATTCTCTTGTTGAAAAGGGAAAGAACCTGGGGTTTGAGTAGTTTGTGCAGACTAGATTTGCTGCCCTCACATAGGAAAAAAGTTCAAAGAGAACAAATATGGACCAACACGTATATGTCGCTTGGCTACATACTCGTGATCACCCATTTATACGTAGGACTTACATGGTGCTAGTATGTCCCATACAAATATTTTGCTGTTGTTAATCTAAGAATGCCGCGAAAAATTGAAGCAATGCCAAGTTAAAAGTAAATTACATTTTTAACGAATGTTGTTTCAAGAGAATGTCTCATATTATGAATCAATGCAACTGCTTTTAGAAATGCTACTATCCTACTATGTTTTCCATCCAAGATAAGTTATATGCTTCTTCTCGTCACCATTTGTTTCATCCTCCTTTGCTCGGCAAGTAATTGTTTCCCTTTTTTTGCCTGTTAAAACAGGGTATTGATTCAACTTGTTACTATTATGTAAATCTTGCTTCACCATTTGAAACACTTATGTTTTAAGAGTGTTTTTGTGCGCTTCAACTTGAATGTCACATCGGTGATTTTGTTTAATTTTGGTGGAACTGCACAAAAGGAGATCGAGATTTGTTTCCAGCCTTCGTGGCGGAAGTTGTTTCAAATCTTGGTCTCAACTATATGATGTGCAAGGTGCTTTGAGATGTTGTGCTACTTGTTTTGGTATTGCTTTAAATAAATGTTGAATTGAAGCTATTGTATTGTCAGTCTTTTCCTATTAAGTAGTGAACAAAAATGGGACCAACTCTAGACATGATGTTTGTTGCTTTGTTACAACAAATTCAGCATCACCCCTTTATAAGCCAAGAATTGATGCCACTCTAATTAATTAACTACCAATCTTACTACAAAATTGTAACACTTGTTAGGGATTGGCGGATTACCATTTTTTGAATGCATGTTTCATCCTCCTTTATTAGCCAGTAATTGATTCCTTTTGCCTCTGCTTAAACAGGATATATATTCAACTTGTTGCTATTATGATGATTTGTTCGCCACGCTAAACACTTTGCTTGATTTTCAAAGGTGCAATCAAGACAAAACGAGATTGGATTTCCTATTCGTGTTGACATGATTTGTATTTTATCCTGGTGTTCTCTATGAAAGGTCAAGACAGCCTTCATCCACATGATTGTGCAAGTGTGCTTTGAGATGTTGTGCTACTTGTATTGGTACCGCTTTTAAATAAATGTTGAATTGAAGCTATTGTATTGTCGTCTTTTTCCCATTAAGTAGTGAACAAAAATGGGACCAACCTACCATGATGCTTGTTGCTTTGTTATAACAAACTCTGCATCACCCCCTTTATAAGTAGATGGAAGCATTATATTGTTGTTGCACCCACTCTCCCTCGAACCTGTTTATGCTGTTAATCTAATGTCATTGTAAAATTAAGCAATGCCACTCTCTAATTAATTAACTATCTGAATCTAGTTCAAAACTCCAACACTTGTTAGGAGTGGTACCATCCTGCTTTGTAGTTCTTTCTACATGTTTAACCAAGGTATTGTTAAGATAATGTCTCCGTTAAAATGAATCAGTTGCACTGCTTTTAGGAATGGTACTTTTCGCTTTGTCGCTTTTTATACATGTTGAAACAAGGCATTGTTAAGATAATGTCTTAGTTAATATGAATGAATCATAATTCGATGGAGAATTGCAAGTATTCTCGCTCTGCTTTCCCCATTAAGGCAAGTCATCAACCGTTATTTCTCGTAATTGTTTCTTCATACCTATTGTTGTTATAGTGATATCAAAATTAAAGCTCGGTTTTATTCCGACTTCAATTTTAGTTCAACCGCATAAAAGGAGCCAATGTGTCCAAGGCAAACTGCTGCAAGCATCGGGTCCAGTTGGTCGCTCCACTTTGCAAAAAGAAGCAAATACATCGTTATGCTTACATTACGTGTTGAATGACCTAGAAGCTTTACGTAGTATTATTAGACACCGTGGACATGACTAGTCCTGCAGAGACCATTGGCATTTTATCAACACGTGGAGTGCCCCTGCAAAGAGTGCCCAAACAAGGGCAAGAAGCTAATACAGACTCCAATGATCATAGGCATTACATATTTTGAATAATGGGAAAGCTTGTCAAAGTTTAATTCATTGATGTTAGTAAGAAGACGTTAGTTTAATATATTGGAATTGGAAAACTTTGTCAAAATTTGCTCATTGATGTTAATGTAAGACATGCATTTGATATTTTTGAGTGGAACGCCCTTGTCAGAGCAGCCGAGTGTTTTTTCCTATTCTGTGGTTCAGTTTAGAAGTAAATAGTTACTCTCGTTAAGATATTCTCTGCTTAAGAGTTTGTTCAATATTGTCTATGTAATGCCGTACCTTGTGTTTGATTTCAAAGTTGAGCTGGAAAATGTTGTGGAATGCGTGCATCACGAAGCTATTCAATCGTGCCTCCCGAGAATAATGCTTCAGATTGTTATGCATGTCGATCTAATGCCAATGATTTGTTTGTTAAGAAGATCATCCTCTCGCTTGTTTCCTGCATAAGAAGTTCATCGCTGATGTTTCATTCATAGCCTATAATGGTATGCTCTGCAGGTTAGACGTGAAACCATAGGATCTTCCTCACCAACCCATGCGATATTAGGCCATGATTGGATTGTCGTTTTCCAACCAAAATGCTTGTAAATCGACGCTTGTAAATTAAAGCAGATGGTCTCGGCTAAGGCGCCTGGTTGGTTGATTTTGACTAGTAAAATATCTCAAGAATTCACACGCGTATAAAAATTCACACGATAACTGGACGATTGCTAATCCAGCCCGTTAGTTGCCAGCTTCAGCCTTACCTATGGATGGTATGATACGCACGCTTCGGCATGTATCACCTGTAATGTCGCCCATATAGCAGTGCTCGTAAAATATACATCGGTCTCTCAAATTACACGGTAACCCGGCCGGTTTTATTTTATAGACTTCGGCCCTCGGTTTCATTACGCCTCAGTATTTACGCGTTGTTTCTGGCGATGAGTAAATTACACTTGTATGTTAATACAGGTTTGAAATAAACCAGAGCTCCTAAGCGCCGCCTTACTGCTTCTTCATGCCGCCCCGCCAAGGTGCTGCTAGGTGTCCGGCGATCTGGCTTCCTCGAATGAGCAGCTGGCGTCAGATCGACTCTCCAGAGGGCTCTGCGAGGCCCTCTCCATTGTCCTTCGAGTTGTTGCGCTGGCGCTGTGGCCGAGCATTGTTAACATCAACACCTAACATGAGGATCTGTGAGGATGACTATTTTTGACTGGATGACACTAGGGACCCACTAGGGCCATAGCCGCACGCACGCAAGTGCCTCCTTATTATGTACAACTATATATTTTTTTGCTTTCTCCCTGGTTTCCTCGACATCACGGTCCCATACCATTGTCAACCTATGTAGTCAATATAAATGAGAGAATTGCACAAGATGACACACAGAGCCGGGACCAAGCAACCTCGAAAGCAAAGATTTGTGTTTTTGAGGCGTGAGCACAAAGAGAGTTTTTTCACGATGATTTCATGGTTGTTCGTGAGGAGAAGGTGGTATTAATCGGCTGGGCCATGGCAGTTCAGCCCAGTGCCGATATCCAGCCCGTATAATACTAATTTTTTCTTAAGATGAAATGGCTAGCCCAGCTATATCGCCTTTTGAGGAATACCTGTTAAGGTTAACTTGTTATTCTCCTCTCTTCCGCTGCAAATCTTTCGTAGGAGGGGATGCATTAGGCTTAACAGAAAATGGGCTTTTAAAATAATAAATGGGATGTAATTATAAAAACTGGGCAAAGAATTATAAAATGCACCAAACACGTAAATTAGTTTATAAAATATTATTTATGGATTTTGGAAATCTTAAATTTTCATTATTGCGCTGCGTAATGTTTCATTGATTTTTACGTAATACAAATTTATATTTAATCTGACTAGAAATTTCGAGATAAAATATTTCTGATCCCATCAAAATGTGGGAAATTTTATTGAATTCTGCCTTCAACGGTTGGTTGAACTTATTAATTGTTGTTCTAGCTAGAAAATGTATCAGCACTTTTTAACAAACCTGTAAATGGGATGTTGTAAATTCCATTAGAATTCAAAATGGATGTACATTCTTACAAAACGCAAATGGGCTATAAGTCCTCGCCACACACTTGTGGGCCTACTAATTGACGTTGTCTCTCAAAAAAATAAGTTGACGCCAGATGCAAGGCTTTGTCAACTTATTATAGTCAACACACGGTTCTAGCAGCATAGTGGGCTTGGATGTCTATCTGGCGAATGTCAGCTTTCTTCTTCAATCTCGATATTCTTAGCTTCACGCCTCAAAAATAATTCCTCCCTCGACATCTGGGGCTACATCAAGCTGAGGTCTGACTCATGGCCTACTAAGTTGGAGCGCACTAAGGCTTTTGTCAACTTAGTCAATATAAACGATTCTAGCTTTAGTGACCGTACGATGTCCATCCAACGCCCGTAATGCTTCTTCAACTCGATCTTCTTGGTCCAAATTACCAAAGAAGGCCATTAGGCTGCGATGCTCCTGCCTCCGTGGGCTTCTAACAGTGTTGCCAGCAGAGGCCTCACCGCCCCACACTACTCCCACCACATGTGCCATCCCTCCACTCACCCACATCCCCTCTATTCTCAAGGGCGACAAGAGCTCACATCACCGAACCAAGAACCTCAGACTCTCTCCGCTGGCTTCCACTTCGCTGCCTTCCCTCGCTGCTCGCCCCTTCCTAGGCTCTCGCCGTCCACCGCCCTGGTGCTCTTCAGCAAGGGTCAACATGGTCAACGATCGACTTCCATCTAAGAGTCCTCAGACGGAGAGGCCGACAGCTAGGTCCACGGTGGCCGCAAGGAAGTGCCTCCTTATTACGCCGCAAAATAATTATTCCTCCACCGACAGCAGGGACCCACCGGATGGTCCACCTTATTTTGCGAAAAAACGCTTTCTAATCCGGGGACCCACCGAACGGGCCACCGATTACGAAAAAAACGCTCCTCTTCAGCCGCCTTGGACCCACCGGAAGTGCCTCTTATTACACAAAAAATGAATACCCCTTCTAGATGGGACCCACTTGGTGGGAGGCTGACTTAGGGCCTACTTAGTTGACGGGACGGAGGGCTTTGTCAACTTAGTCAATATGAACGATTCTAGCTCAAAGGACCGCACGATGTCCATCCAACGGCCGTAGTGCTTCTTCAACATCTGGTCTTTGCTCAGCTACCAAAGCAAAGACCGCCGCCGCTTCTCGCTTCCTGCTTCCGGTGGTCAATAGGCCGCAGAGGCCTCACGCCTTACTATTCCTACCGCTGGCCAGTTCGCAATGACGGCAGCTCACACCACACCGAACGAGTACACTCATACTCCTCCACGGGCATCCATCGCCGCCGTTTTCACCGGGCCCGCTGCCCCTTCCTAGGCTCTCCATCGCCCACCACCGGTGCTCGGGCGCCGCGTGGTCAACGGTCAAGGAACGACTTGCATCGGACGGGATCAGACGTGGAGAGGCATACGCTTGGGTCCACGGCCACAGCAAGGAAGTGCCTCCTTATTACGCATAAAATAATGATTCCTCCACTGACAAATAGGGACCCATCGGACGGGCCACCATTTCACAAAAAAACATTTCTCCCGATCGCGGACCCACCAGCTACACCTTCGCACGCAAGGAAGGCCCCGCAAAAAAACGATTCGCCGACCGCCGGGACCCACCAGCTACATCTTTGCACGCAAGGAAGTGCATCCCGCAAAAAACAAAACGACTACCGACCGCCGACCCACCAGCTACATCTTCGCAGTAAGGAAGTGCTCTACCGACCAACCTGGTCGGCGCACGTAGCGTTGTCATTCTGGTCGCGAACATGTACGTATATACCGTGGATGTATAGGCGCCGCACGCACGTAGTAGAGGCGCCGCACGTAGCATGTACACGCACGCAACCGCCAGGCTGCAAGAAAGAAAATACGGCCACGGATGTGTACATACGGCGGGTCTCAACGCCTACTCCCGCATAACGCACGGCGAGGGCTCGCGGTTCATGGGGAGGCAATGGAATGCGCTGTTCATGGGGAGGCAACGAATGCGCCGGTTCATCGGGAGGCAACGGAACGCGGGAGCCAACCGGCGTCGGAACGGAATGCGTGGTCATGTTCATCGCGAGGGCTTGGACGGAACAGCGATCGCATCGCAAAACGGAGGAACGGACTCTCCCACGATCAAACAGGGTCCGTGATCGGGAGGGTGTGGCGATCAAGAACGGAGGAAACGGACCTCCTACGGTCAAACGGGGTCCCGTTGATCGAGAGGGTGTGGCGCATCGCAAACGGAGGAAACGGACCTCCCACGGTCAAACGGGGTCCTGCTGATCGGGAGAGGTGGCGCATCGCAAAACGGATTAAAGACCTCCACGGTCGAAACGGGGTCCGTTGATCGGAGGGTGTGCGCATCGCAAAACGGACAAACGGACTTGTGTTGGAGCGCCATGCGTAAACGGGTCCCGTTCATCGAGGGTGTGGCGATCGCAAAACGGGACTCCACGGATATTGTTCATCTCCACCGCCGACCTCCTCCAGCCTCCACGGCTACCGCCAACCTCCTCCACCTCCATGGCTCCTGCTGATCGAGCTCCACCGCACGCTACTCCACCGCCATCGCTCAACCACCCTCCACCGCCTATTGTTCATCCAGCCTCCACACCACGGGTCATGTTCATCCGAGGCAACGCCACCGCCACGCTCATCCAACCCCCGCAACGCTAACTGCTCATCCAATCGACCGCTTGCTTAGCGCAGAGCGGCGAATCGCCGATCGGGTTCGGGCACAGCCATCGATCGATCGCCGGGTTCAGAACACGTAGCCTCGTAGTGCAATCGCCGGGTTCAGCAGAGCCCAACGCCTCACTCGGGTTCGCTAGTGCTAACGCCGCACACACGCCGCACTGCAGAGAGAAACGCGATCGCCGCCCCGACCTCCCACCGGAACCGCAACTCCCAAATTTTCCTCCCCGCTTACCACGATTTTTTTTCCACATGGACGGCCCAAAGAATGTCATGCAACGCCTCCGCCCGACCAGGATGAAAAGCCCATTTTCATGATTTTTTGTCATAGAAGTAGGGCCCACCACATCTATGATGATCCGTTTTGTCACAA